>JAQFYC010000053.1:0-100391 GCA_034694165.1 Tomocerus mixtus | reverse complement strand
ACGTCGGCGTCCACAGAATGTCATGTTATGGACATCCTATGGACATTGGCTCATCCAAGCGTATACATCATAAGGATAGCTTTAAGATGTATCCTTGTTTCATGGGTAGAGATGAAGATGAACAAATTATATTATCAAAGGAAGTCTCATTCTCATAACTCACAATTCTCACGTCCTGCACTGTAATAGTACCTTTACTCTATTCCATTGTAAATTATAATGATTCAGGTAGGTTATTCTTTTCGATAATTTTGATACATGTTTCGGATACGTAATACATACGTCCATAAAATATTTTTTGTCCAAATCTTCTTCCTCATCCTGCAATATAATCCATAGCCAAAATTCAATACTATGTACAATGCACTAGGAATTGGGATAGCTTTTGTGATGTGAATGTGAATTCTGTAATGGGAGTTGTGAATTGTAAGGTGAGTCTTCGCCACTCAAATCAAATAAAATCAGATTCATAGAATAACTGAATTCGTAGGTTTTGCTGTAGTATTTATGGATTTGTATTGTTGCAAACAATTGTAATAGTTATATGGGATTTTGGCTTCCTTTTATTCTAAAAGGGTAATTCTGATCTGTCTTATTATATACATAATATTTATTTAGCATTTGCTTTACGCATTTTGTCTTCGTGTTGCAGTTTTGCAATAAACGTCGTGGATTTAATGAAACTAGGTTACATGGGCGCTTTAAACAGAGAACCTTTAACGTTTGCATGAATTTGAATGAATGGAGAAATGGGTAAAATTCGGATTGGCATATGAGAAGAAGTATAAATTGATTCAAACGAAATTTCAATACAAACGCTAACATAGTATGTATTTACATACCCATGTATGTATAATTGAGAAGTTATAGACTATAGTGGTAATAGAGATAGTTAAATGATCCCTGTGAAAATCTGGATGATATTGATTGAAAATTATTCACGCTTCATTTTCGGTTGGGGAGCATAGCTTATTGTATCTATTTAGCCGAAGAAAGAATAAAAAACATAATTCTCAGACTCATTCTTGTGGCCTTTCTAATCAAATCAGCTGATCCACATAAAGCACAAAGACAGCTGCTCAAAAAAAGGGAGCAAAAAACATGGAAGCATTTAGCGTGCAGGCTTTGTACTCTCAACGCAACAATTAGGGAGAATTGCGAATTTATAAGAAGGACTATGACATGACATGACTACTTCATTTTACATTTTACGTTACGTTAGGTTTCTTTATTTTATTTAATGATGACAGGGTACCCATACTTAAAATTTAGTTATCAATAGCCCATAGATGAGGATGATACTATAGATATGCCTACTAAGTAGTATGTACATAAAGCGGAGATTTAGCGTTTGTAAAGGTTTTGCACAATAAATAGGATAAAAATCCTTTGGCTCAAGTCTGCGCACATTATGTACATTCATACAGGTGCATACATTTTGCATATTTGAGATAAGGATAATATAAAATGCTCAAGTAGTTCCTTCTTCTTGTATTGAATTTGGAATTTACAGTATATTATGGTATAGCTAAGTAATGTACAGTAGGAGACAGAAGAAGCCGAAATTCTCACGGATTTTTATCGTCATTTATGCATAAAGATCAACGCTCTGCAGTTTTACTTAAATATTGAAGAAGCGCTTGTCATATGAGATGAGATGAGTCAAAGTCAACGCATCCCAACCAACGGCGTCCCTTCATCCATAAACTTTTATCTAAATACAGATATAGGCAGAAAAAAAGGAATATTCATCTACACTATGGCGTACCTTATTTATATTTATAAAGATATTTATAGTAAATATAGGGTGCATTGCATGTCGTCTTATCGTACATCTTTTATAGGCAAATAGAGTATCATCATTATGCTAAGTTAGCATGCAGATGAATAAACTTGACTGCTCATTTGGTAGATGCATTAGCACCTACCTGTTCCGCCACAGTGCCTTGCACAAGATTTGCCCCTACCCTAAACGAAATACAGAGGGATGTGTCCTTTACACAAAAAATATTGAGATATCTACTTATGGAAATTAAATTGGTTATTTTGATCTCATAAGTAAAATACATGCATTTACGGTAGAATTTTACGATAGAGATACAGGTTCCTATAATGATCAAATTCAATTTAATTATCCACCACATTATAATTTTATTACGGATGAAATAATTTTAAAAATTCTTAAAAAATAAATGTGTATTGTATTTTAAAAAGGACGATTTCTAAATAATAAAATAGGATTAAACAACAGGATTGAAATAAAATATGAAAATAAATAAAATACGAAATAATAAAATGTTTAAAATTGAGGGAGGGCAAATGTAGTACAGGTATCATTATTCTATCCACCAAAAAGCAGGTATAAAAACTGCAAACATAATATTGCATTAGATTTGATAGAGTATAGTATCTGGCATGAGAAGAGAGTGCATGAAAAGCAGGTTGGTTGGCAGCCAGCTATGCCGCATAATAAAACGTCAAAATAGCCTCGAATATATTTTATAGTCATAACTTTATGTTCTCCACATTTGCAGACACAATGATTAGGCATCCGCATTATCATCTCAAAAAAACAGTCAAGTTCAACCTAAGTCTTGTACTTCATCTATTTCTATTGTAATGTTGGTTGGTTGGTGTTATATTATGTTATGATGCATGCTTAATGCTTGCATGTGTATAGTTCAGATTCAGACCCATACTGTACAATAAAACATAAGAACTCTACTGTTTATTATGTTATACACTTAACTTACTATTATTGTATACTTATATATAGTATAATAGAAATGGATGCGCACTATCTATTACAGATTATTTGGCTATGTTTTGTTTTGTTATGTCATGTCATGTTATGTTATGTTCCGTATGGGTAAGTAAGTGCTGGCTGTCAGTAAAAATATGAGGAAGATGAGACTAAAACTAAACTACATACTACAGTGCACTGAGCTCAACATTTTTTACATTCGCCATCAACCACCTCATCTGTACATATACATAAGTTATACATGTAGATAGATCAATGCAATAGCAAAGAAATGAACGTTTAAGTTGGTGTTGGTATTATTCTTCAAGTTCTTTGCGTTCTCAATAGTCAAATCTAAGCACCCTTCATTCTTTCATACTAATTCCTGTCAAAAGAATTTTAAAGCAAACTATTGCAAAACTAAGAATGAGAAAATCACAATACAATACGAATATACATACGAAATACTTAACTTATCGGCTGTAGTTGCAGAATCAAGTATGGGCATACACTCATTCAGTATGTATAATTTGTATATTATGTAATATTATGTAGGTATATCTTATTACTACCTATTATGGTCTCGTGTCTTTTTGTGTAGATAGTCGCTTTACTATTACACTTGCTAAAAAATACTCGCAAATCTTCTAAAATTGTCATAATTTGTTTACTGCCGAAATAATTCTTATAAAATATCAACTCTCTCACAATAAATATTTATAATTCTTAGTACTTATAGTACATATACGTATGGGAGCTTTTAGGAATAAGGTATTGTTCATATACTTTTTACTACTAAATACATACAGATAATAAGTAGTAATTATATAAAAGATGCACTTGCCAACAGCTTACGTTACATTACATACTATATAAGTAATAATGTATTTGTACCATTCTTAAGATCTTAAGTAGTGAATTAGTTGGAATCATAGAGATATATTATAAGTATAGAAGCTACATATTATAGTAGTATGCTTTATATATCTATGGTTGGAATTGGAATAATGGACAATGCATGCAAATAACGTTATACAGAATGCAGACCTTAACATATCAGACCACACAACACATTCATTCGGACAATTATAGCTGGGCTCGAGCAAAACCTAAACTCTTGTATTTCGTAGCGTATACGTAACACTCTTATCTTCATCTTCATCACTCAATATTTGCAAACAGCATAGGAATATCGTTATGTAGGTAATTAGTATATATTTAGTACTGTACTGCATTTATGACTCTTTGTTTTCAACTTTCATGATGCACTCGTGTGCGTGTGCGTTTAAAATTGAATAGGATTTGTTTGCAATTTGCAATTTGCAGTTTGCTCTGCAGTGTTTATTATTATTAGTCACTCACTGCACTGGTCGCCGTCATTAATATAAGTGTTACGTACTATTATATATAATTATACTTAAATGCGGTACTGTTTAGTGCTATTATTATCTATATGAACATATCTAATTTTGATAATTCATTGCACTCTGTTAACTGCAATCCTATGACTGTACCCTTACCAGCAATTCAGTTGTACATTTTTACAGATTTATTTTACTAAAAAACTGTCCACTCCACTAAATTTGCCATGAACGCAATATACTTGTACATTACAAACTATAAGTACATATTTGCATGTATATAAGAATGTCCATAAAGTTCATACTGTAATCTTGGCAGGAATTCTGCAAAATAAAAACAACGCACACAGACTCTCTTCTATGAAAATTATGCTACATTTGCAATAAGTAGATGTATTAAAAATTGTAGTACTATTGAGCTGTGCAGTATATTTATACACATTTTTTATTTTAGTACCCAACCATTTTACATAATACGGTATCCCGTTTAAAAAGCGTATTTGTAATTAGTAATATATACGTAATCTATATTTTGTATCAAATGTAAGAAATAGTAATTCTTACAACCGTATTACTCTGTAAGTATATTAAAGATTTTACTGTGTATAATGGTTTGGACAAACAGCAGTTGTACATTTCGACATGGTAGGCATTGCATGGACTCACCATCGCCAAGAACCAGGCCAGTCGCCACACCAAAGTAAGCCAAGCCCAACCACACCACTACAACTAATCTTTGGATGGATAATTTTATGTTGCATTGTCGCAGGCTTACCAGGCAGTTACTTTGTTTTATGCTCAAGTAGATTTAGACAAAGAGAAGGAACAAAAGTTGCCTTCGAAATAAAACAGAAGCCGACTCAACATGGAATGATGTGGAAAAAGTGTTTGTCAGCATCTTTACCTCCTTCGGTTAAGCTTCCATGGATAATGGATATCAATCTGTAAACACTACACTAGCCGTTCCGTTTGCTTTTTCCATTCCTTCTGCCTGCCCTGCCTGCCTGGTCTGGCTAGCTTTCAATGTGCACTCTTCTAAAACATCTTTTTATACTACAGTTATACTCTAGATCATTTCCTTATTACATAGGTACTTACTTAATACGTACTTAATCATGTCCCTTCAACGTTTCCACGATAATGAAAATTAAAAATAGCTAAATATTAAGTATAGATATGTATTTAGCCCCATAAGAGTTTCAGGAGATAGACAAATAATATTTAAGGGAACGATAGGGTCATCCCATAGCAAAATTTTGTACAATTTTCAGTTAAAAAATGTTTAAAACGGGATGTGTCTATGTAAAGTAATCTACTTAAGTACTATATCACCTGCAAAGTTGTAATATATAGTAAATGTTATGTAAATTCATATGTTAATCATAATATAAATCAGTTCACCATTTCCTCATACCCTACGGTTTTCGATTAGAATGGGTTTTGGTCTTTTAGAGCAAATCATTGCAATCATTGCTTGCGTTTTGCGTTAGCCCGGCCGTTCTCTGCATAAAATCGTGTATAGAGACAAGTGAGACTACGACAGGTGAACTAAAACTGAATCTAAGTGAAGTCAAGCTAAATGAGTGAGGATAATATTATAATAGTATAATATAGAGTATACTTCAGATGTTCCTTTGCATTATATAAGTAATAATAGTAGAGATAGAGAACAATAATGTACATACATACATAGTTCAAATAGAATTGAGAGAAAAGCGGAACTGGCTTGACTGGCTGGCTTGGTTGGATCACTTGTCCCTTAAAATGTCTGTTCTGGTCACTTTAGCGCAACGGCAGGTGTAACGCCGACCACAAAACGTTACGTCGACTTTTCTTGCGTTACGTTACGTTGCATTACTTTATTATTACTCCATTTCATATGTACAGATACATTATAATACCTACAGAATCTATCTGAAGACGTATTTCACAATATAATACATAAATACAGATACTAGATCTACTTACAACTTACAACTCGCACTAAACACATTGCGAAGCTTTCTTTCGCTTTATTAGCTCCTGACTTGACTTTATTACCGTCTAGCTATATAGCTACTCTAATGGTAATATGTTGCTTGCTTGCTACAGATCAGATATTTGTACGCTCCTGATCTCATGTGCATCAACTAAAACTCCTCTATCGTGTCTTATCTTCTTATCACTTGGCATCCCATCTTGTCCTGTCTATTTATCCGACTATATCAAGAAAACAGGAAAGCAAATGCTTATCCGCTCAAGCGGAATCTTCTTTTGCTTCGATTAACTCACTCACTCCTCAACTGAGGTACTTACACAGAGCAATAGAGGAAGGTACTTCAATTTCATGTACACTGATTCATACCACTCAAACTTTGCACTATATAAGTACGAAATTCATCAGTCTCTATAAATATAGGATTTAAAAGCGTTATATACCTTTGTGTGTACAGAATAATTACATAGTAGATAGATGCAATAAAATAATAGCCTATGTAATGTATCCTTAAGTTAAGATTTGATTTGAGATCCGACACTTTTCATCTATTTTATCCTTTCTTTCAAAAGGTTTAATGTACAGCGTTCTTTTATGACACATTTTCTTATTGTCTATCTAAAATAACTATAATAGCTTATGTATAATGGATTAGAAATCAAAATGGGTAGCTATTCTCACTAAATACTAAAATGATACTACTATTCTGTAAACCATCAGCTTTAAGGAACCCATACTATGTATCAAAATCTGTGCTTCCTTTTAAGTTGCTATAATTAATCTCTCTTAGCAGCAGAATAAGTACCTTGTGTTACTTGTGTATTGATGACTATAATGTATTGGACAATTGCATTGTGAGCAGGAGAATGATGTTTAGCCAGAGCAAACCAAATCAAGTCTGACTGAACTGAGGAGATAAAGGAACTGAAGAGAAATGTATTTGAAAGGCATTTATAGCAGGGAATTGAAATTGAAGCCAAACCCAAGTTATGGCTAAAGTCTACCTTATTCTTAGTTATTGAGATATTTAGTCTAGCGTACAGACTTGAGATGAATTGAAAGAATCACTCAAATAGAATTGCAAGGGCATCGCCCAATGAATTTCACGCTTTGCAACAAAGCAGACAAGACAACATCAACAAGAACAAGACACTTGGATTCTTAACACTTATTTTAACGCTCCTTTACTTTTCGTCTTTCACTTTGAGATACTTACACAAAGTATTATAATACAGAGTCCTTATTTCTCCTTAAAATGTACTCATTTTATAGGTACACTATATTATGTAAGTAGTAAGTATGTAAGTACTAAAAGTACCTATCTAACGAAATTTAAAAGCTTTTACTAAAAACATTTACTTATTATGTAAAAAATGACTTTATTGTGAAAATATAAGAACAATTATTTATATCGATCAGTAGAAATATAGGAAATATGACATTATGTGTCATACTGCATGAATAATATATATAAATAAAAAGCTAAATAATTCTATGTATAGAAAACAAGTACACTGTATACATTTCAATGTCTTTTATGTGACCAACGGAATATTATGGCTAGAGCCTACCATACAGAATAATTTGTACAATTTAGGAAAGCAATTAGATATAAAGACATATTATTATGATTTCTGTGGTTTCCTCAATTTCATTACTACAATATTTGGCAATAGATATTTTGTTCATAGGAAAAAGAGTTGAATGTACCTATCCAAATGAATGGAGAGTGTATAGCAGAGTGTATGGTAAGTCAGTCAGCCAAGCCACACATGGACAAACAATTCAAGCATGTAAATTCCTCGTAGTCATCGCATCGCCTCACCAGCTGAAAAATAGTGTATGAGAGAGATGAGGACGGATAATTTAAGTGAAGTGAGTAAGGTGAGGTCATCACAAGGAAAACCGCAGACAGAGCCAACAGGATGGACAAACGACGAGAAAAATCATTTCTGTTGATAATCTTGACTCGTTCTTCCATTTGTTTACCACACCAAAGCCTATTGGCAATTACATCTCTACTTATCCCTGTCCTGTCTTCTCTTGTCCTCTCTCACTCACTCAATGTGTAGATGACGTGACCAATACAACCCACAATGTCAGAATTTAACTCAATATCCCAAACAATCAGTTAAACTACGAAATATACTCGACTGCATGCAATTCTCGTACAGATGGGAAATATCTCCTCGTCCTCACCCCGTAATCAGTTCAGTTCAGTTCAAGAAGCTCACTTAACAATCCGTCCGTCCATCCAAAAAATCACTTTTTCCGTCCTTTAACCTAGAAAAATCCTTCCTAAAAATTGTTCAAAACTCTATATAGCACGTTATCTTACACTGCACTCTTAGGATCTTAATACAAATAAGCTATAGTATTTGATATTTTGCAAGTGTACACTATCTTTTAAAATACCGTTCGATGATTACCTAATTTAATTTTTGTCAAAAATACTTGGGTATACAAAATATGAATTACCAAAATGCTTAACTAGCAGACGGACACCTGTAAAGTTTATTGTAAGTTTAAAGGTGCTTACTGTAAGATATTTTGCCAAGGAAAGTATTATCTGTAGGCATGTTAGGTTATTTAAGTATATACATCACATATGTATAGTGTGGGAAGGGCAAATGAAAAATTTTCATAAGTAATATACTAGGTGTTCGATTCAATTGTATTCTCTGTTGAAAACAAACGGAAGTTAAAATCTTTGAGTATGTGCTTAAATACGAAGGATGAGTTATTAAACGGACCGATAATGTGGGTAGTCATCATAATGTCAGGGAATTGTTTGTAAAATACCTGGAGGAAGAATAATAGCAAAGTAGCCCTTCGCTTACTTACATATAGGTATACATATAGTATGTGTACTTGTACAGATATTATTTTTTCGTACCGGACTCCCAAATCTTTCGTCCCATCTACCTATAGTATAAGAATGGAACTAGAATTTCAGTTCAAAATATTCTCTTGGGGAAATGTTATGTCTTGTTAGTTAGATTTGGAAGGAAACCTAATACCTAATATAAGTAAAGTACAAAACTAAGTAAATAGACTTACATAACGATATTATATAAAGTAATAAGTATGTATGCTTTACTTTACAGTTTACGGTGTTCACATAGGCGCTCATATAGGAAAACTGTCAGTTAAATGACCTGACAAAAGGCATGGGGGAGAATTCAAAGTCTCACTGTATGACCATTACTCATTCTTTTGGCTAATTTTCTTTAAGCTCATAAAAGGACAATACTTAAGTTAAGAAGATGACTAAAGTTACTCTCCTACTCTCCTAGTCGTCAATGTCCAGTACGGTACAATCGCTTTGTTGTTCATAAGAAGGCTTAACACATTTTCTAGGGGCAGGGGAACGTGATTGGGAATATAATGGATTTTCACATACGAAGTCATAATTTATTTATAATAAAACCAAGCGCTATTAAATACATATAGATATTATGTATGTACAGTTTACTTTTAAAAAATGTGTACCTAAATGCAATTAATATGCAATTCTTCTTTTTTCGCACATTCGTATTAATTAATTCAGTTAGTTAATAAGATTTGTAATTTTTGAGCTGCTGTAATTAAAGTGTTGTTACTGATGAGTATATGCACAGGAATTTTATATTAATCTAATTAACTACCTAGTCAGCCTATTCAAACTTTATAAAATTTTTTTTTCATATCAATGAGGTGTGGAGGCTAGTTTGTTGTGGTGAGAGGATAATTATTGTGTTTGATATTTTCTCACATATATTTAAGTGAAGGAACTTGTTCCATAATGCAATGGTCGGTCGAGGACTTAACGTAAGGACATTACGATACGTTATATTATTTTATGCAGATAAAAAAAAGCCTGTTGGCCGAATGAAGGAACTCATAATCAAACTAACATAACGTAAACGTAAGAAGTAAGAACAGAACACATATTAATGTATTGTATGTACACAGAAAAGGTCTAAACAAGACGAAGGAAGAGATAGGCATTTATGAGGATCATAAAATTTTTCGTACATCGTATAAAATAAAATTGGACTCACAAAAACTAAACAAAAGAGAATTCACATTTTCATATATCATACATTACACTTACACTGCAATCTTAGGTACACACAACACAATTACAATAGGTATACCTACTTTATGTCATACATTTGCCAATCTGACATTCCAACTATTCATATCCATCTAATCTACCTCCATATAAATATTACCTGCAAACTTTCTATCCATGTATGTATATGTACATGTGTATTAATATGAAAAGAAAAAAGTAGCCAGCCGTGCCTTTTGGTTTGCCATGGAGTAACCTTTAATAGTATTATGTTTTGTCAGCAGACCGGTCCTTCTCTCTTTAGATATAAATGTTACACATATTCACAACACGGAAGAATGATGAGAGTGGAGAGAATGAGAAATAAAATTTAAAATGGCATAACCAAAAGTAAATACACAGAAGATAATTCGAATGATTGATGAATTGGTTTTCTTTCCTTCTCTGTAGACTTTTCCTTTCATTTACGACCCAAAGTACCATGTATATGTATGTTACATGCTGCATTTCGCTTTCATTCTGATTCAGGACTCTGCCCTGAGCTATTTATGTAAGTTTATTGGTCTTTGGACTTGGACTGATGCGATGCTGTTACCTGATGGGATGTGCTGGGATGTGATCAGGAAGAAAGAACAAGAACATATCAGGGTGGCTGGACTTCTATAACTATTACAGACAATACATCGGGATTTCGTTTGTGGAGTCATCCAATAAACTTATAGAGCCCTGAAGCTTATAAAAATTATGACACATAAGTACCTACTAAGTATATTATTACCTTTACAGTATACTATAATGATTTGATAATGCTAACTAGTTTATGTCAAAACCAGGACTTTCCCGTAGAACCTTAGAACGCTAAAGACAGTTAGGAATTTTAGCATTTTTTTCAATTTTTATTCAGCTATTTAATAAACACTATTAACAATACCTAAAATTTGTCACGTTAAAATTATTAAACATTACAATAAATTATCAGTAAAACACCCTATAGGGAATTTTCTATGTAACATAAAATCGTTGTCACAAAAGTATTTGCTAATTTAAGAATCGGAAATTATAAAGTATTTTTTTGAAATAGATATTATCCAACCAAGATACTATCAAGAAGTAGGTCTATTTAATTTGTTAATAGAATTATTTGTTTTGCAAGAATTTATCTGTAAGCCTTAGTACATCAATAACTCATTAAACGATTTAATAATGCAGAAATATTTTGTGAGAATGTTATAGGGTCGACAGTTTTAAGGTTCTTGTACGGCATATGCTTATAATACTGACTGAGATATACAAACGCACTAAATCCACAATTATTTTTATAAGGTGATACAGATAGAGACGTAGTCAAGTCAAGTGAGATGATATTTAGAGATGAGAAGATGAGAAGAATGGAAGGGAATGAAAGAGATAGGACGACGGGGCAGAATAAACTGGTTTGGCTTTAAGTATGGGTTGGTCGCTGTGGTTTGGTGCTCCTTTGATTTGGTCAGTATAATATAATATTAGAATTGTACTTGTTCTTTTGGTGTGGTGGCCTGGCTTTGTGTATAGACTATAATACTAATAAAATGTACTGGACAGGACACTAAGAAGGAATATGAGAATAATGAGTGTTTAGAGAAAACAGAGGCAGCAGGGGGTGTCCAACTACAAACACACGCCTTCACAGTAATGCTGACGATTAGTGCTCACAGCTCCACAGGGGATTTCCCACTTTTCGACCACTGGCCTAACATCACATCCCATCACAAGACAACCACTGCACAACAACAACACTGGCCTGGACTTCTACAACATCCCTCTATAACAGAATAATGTAAGCAATGCTTTTATGTAAGCCAAACCACCTACCACCTGTCTATCCAAAACTACTTCCTTCCCATAATATTCTTTTACGTACAATACATACAGATATATGCATTTTACACGTAGCTTTCGGATTTCCGTTTCTAATTTGCATAATTTTATGCATTAGCAACTCGTTGAGTGAATTCGACTCCGTGGAGTAGGTTGTTACATTAACAGTTATTATCCCTATTAGTCCCAATTATGTCAAATATTATTACCTAAACATATTTATCGACCATAATTCTCACAGTGGCATGGCATATTCCTTCATGCTGTGAAATGTAACAAAATAATAAGTTTGCGCAAAGGACATAATATGCAAAATACACAATAGATATTCAAAGCACTCACAACGAAATTTTGCAAGATTATTTTTATAGGTTACTGAAGTAAAATTATTGTTAGTAAGCATTAAGCACTAAAGATTAGAAATCTTTTACTTATATTTAAATGTCATAAATGGAAATTAAATGCAAAATAACGTTGTGTATGTATTTGTATAAAGTAATCCGTATTTTCATAGGTATGTAGGTGAGACTACCTGTTTGAATATGAAAAATTGCAATATGATATGGGAATCACTTTATACAAACAAAATCTAGGGAAACTAAACTGTACAGATCTTTGCGATCTTCTATATATGTACTCAAAGCGTGTAGTATAAGTTTGTACTTATCCCTTATAATCTTTATGAACTTGGAATCTGTACTTTATTCACCCTTGGACAAGGGAAGGCTCCCTGTCCTGCTCCAGTTCTATGGTCAGACGGTCAGACAGCAAAGGATCATTAACATTTTGTGTCGGTCAGAACAATCATTGTTTGTTCAGTGGTCTGTTGTGGTAATACCTTATTTATCGTTAGCATATAAGCACAAGTCATCTCAAAGGAATACTTGTTCGAAGGTTAGGGTATCCCATTACATTGGGTCGTCGGGTACCTACTGCCTAACTATATGTGTAGACACTAGACATTGTTTAATCTTAAACCGTATAAGTAGATATGGCATAAATACTTACACTTCACAAGTGAACAGCTACAAATATTTAGGTATAATACAAAATCGGTAAGCTACATTTTAGATAAATAGTATTTGGTAATCGTAAAATGTAATTCAATGAATATATATAAGGATATAAGGTGGTATTGGTATACTTACTTTTATAGAGATAGGTAACTACTTTTTAAATACAAGAAATTCAACAATAGGTTAATAGTAATTTAAATAATTATGTTTCAACAATGTAAAATTGTATTTCTATAGTGCAAATTACATAATTGGCAACCTACAGATAATTAGTACCTAATATTGATTGATTTGGCAACGGTACTTATATTAGGAACTTTATGAATTTTCATCTGTCAAGTCAAGGTATACATTTACTGTGCTATTTAATTAAACTGCCCTCGTGATACACGTAAGGATACATACATATTATGTATAGACGATAGTTATTTACAAGTATGTAAGTAAGTAGCTGTAGCTGTAGCTGCTGTCTGTATAGGTAGGATAAATAGCGGATGTAAAGTGAGCTATTAAAGGGAATTAAGTAGAGTTGCTTGCGAGATGAGTTAGAGTTGGACAGAGATCTAAACAGTCACAGGACACAGACAGAGGACAGGGACACACAGGGCAACTAATGTTAAGTTTGGGCAAGTGAGTTGACTGCGGAGGATTAGGGAACGGAGTAAGTGAGTAACTCAGGCTTATGAGTGCTGCCATTGGCCATCGGATGGGATTTATGTGTGCGGTTGAGGAAGCAGAAAAAACGGATGATACGAAGACAAGGAAAGCCGATGTGGAAATTTATTAATCTAATGGGTGTCAATAGATTAAGGGATTCAATGGATTTCCTGACGTTTTCTCCAACTCACAAGAACATCTTCCCCACTACGTATATCTACTCACGAATACTGCACTTTCAATCCAATATTGCCTTTCTCAATCATAAACTATATATATCTGTATATAGCTATACTTAAGTACGATTAAAATGTATCACTTACTTACGGTAGGCTATGCAGTCCACTATACCATATACTAAATATGTACTAATGGAATATATTCACATGTACATAGTATAGGGTACTTTTTGCAGAATCAATTCAATTCTAGCATTTAGTGAAGGACAGAGTACGTTATGTATGTAATGTCCATCCACACTTCCATTCCATTACGTCACCAACCCAACTGGACACATAAATGGCGAAAAGGACTCTGTCTAAAGTCCAAGTGGTTTACTGCATACAATGACACTTGGACACACTCCCGAAAAATTAACGTCCACCTCAAAAAATGATTTCTTAGAAAAAGACAGTGCAATTCAATTTCTGCACTTCTTTTGCAGCACCAAATTGCATTGAACCATGTTTCCTTTTAAACGTATCTACAGAGACTAGCAAAGAAATATTACAATGCAATTATATCATTATATGAAATATTAATGCATTAAATACTTATACTTATATGCACACTATACCTATATCAATAGGTCCCTTTGGAATACTACTTAATTTTTGCACTTCATGTCATGTCTATTAATATTTAAAAATATACTTGCAAACAAGGGCCTTATAAAGGGATATTCCTACAACATTTTGTATTAGTAAGGTAAGTAAAATTATTAAAAGTGCTTGAAGCGTAGCTTAAATGCAAAAAATAATTTTTGTAAGTGTAATTTAATGCTTATGCAATGACCAACTTGTAAAACGTGGTGCATTAATGTGAATTTCTGAATTTACGTGAACTGTAGTCCAGTGTGATATAAAGTTCGAAATATAGTAGTATGTAGTAACAATACAGATAATATTATAATTACTGTGTTGTTTTGTGTTTTATTTTGCTTGTACTATTATATGCATTAGCAAAAGGTTAAAGAAAACGAAGTTGATATTGGGATAGTTAGAGTGAGTATAAGAAAATAAGTAAGGGCGAGGAGAAGTACATATATTGAGGAAGTTGAGACTTTAAGACACAAGTTTTGTGAATTTGTTCTTTGAGTCTTTGTCTCTGCTTAGATTCCGATGATACGGCTACGGCTGCCTAGTGCCTAGGTATTTTATACTTTATACAACATTCCATCTAATTTTTCTTATCTTAGGTTGTCCTCACTTGTTTTCCTTTTGCTCCCATTGCACAACATGATATAATATTGTCAGTTCAGTGTGAACTGTACAGTAGGACTAGTAGCTTTATGCATACGATATCTAGAGCTGTAGCTAGCAGATCAGTTAGAGTTGGACAGATAGACATCATTTAGTTAGGAAGTGTACTATTAGTACCTAAGTAAGTATATAGCCTGTCCTTTGGATAAATATCTCTTCATTCCATCCTATTACATTGACTTGGATCCGTGAGCCTTCTCTTAGATGGAAAATCATGTTTCACACATTAAACCTTGGAAAGACCTGCACCTCCTTTTCACGGACATTTCTATTTTGTCTGCCCAGAGAATACAAAATTCCTCCGCGTCTTTCTTTACTTTTGTACGTTAACATTTTTTTGTTCTAACACTGAAGTATTAAGTATTGCATTACATCACATTGCCTTACAAAAGTAGCCTTAGTAAGATAAATTTATAAGGCACTACTTTATAGGTACTTATATCCATATACATACAATACAACATAGTACATATTTATAGCACCACAATTGCAATATCATAATCGCAATTCATATAGAAAAGGGAAACATAATTTATAATACGTTAATAATATGTTAATCCACAATAAGGACACAATTTTATGGTCGCTTACTTATCAGAAAATTCTTACATAACATTTTGTCCAGTGAACAAAGCACCTTACCCAGATTTTTGTCGATCATATACATACATAGATGACTTAACACCTCATTCGCCGTTTTAGTACGACGTGGTTGGCTTAAAGATAGAAGCCATATAGTAACTTACCGTTGGTTAAAGCATTAGATGTGATATACTGTATTATGCTATTGTTTAACCTTTGGACTCTATTCTGCAATTGTGTTGGAATTGACCTCAATTCATATTTACAAATTCGTAATAATATGATTATAGTATGCAAACTAGTAGGGACAAAATAATAATATACTATGTAGGGGTAGGTATGTATTTTTAAATATGTACAATTTGGATTTCTTAAGATTGTCATAGATTTTCTTATTGTACAGTTCGGAGAGTAAATAAATACTTACCTAGTAAGTACATACGTATAAATAGTTAGCTGAATAACCAATAAGCAGAGCTGACTGTTTAATTCTTAGGATAATAGAGGTTATAAGGTTAAGTTAAGAACCAAGCGTGTGCGTGCATATCTCCTGAAAATTGGAGAGCTCTTAAAAAACCAAGACATGACTCAGATGTGAGTTGGCCAGAATTCCTTTGCATCCATTGCCCACTGTTTAATAATATGGACAAGTAGTTGTACTTCTGGAGGAGGAAATAGAAAGGAAATATTATTTTTAATAAATAATAAATCCTAGATTGGGAATGATATTTGGTTTTAGACGCGACGGGCACATAGGGGCCGATTGCCGATTGGCATCAGCATATGGAAATTGAGAACCTACCTAGATACATACTAAATGTCTACCTGTACTACAGTATTTATTGCAAATATTTATCTGGCAAATCTTAAGTTGATGTAAACAAAACACAATAATTAAATCAAGAGTCATATTTTGACTGTATTAAAGTAAAATAAATCCCTATTGCAGACAGCGTTACATATTTATATGACATTTAATGTCTATAATAAAAATTTTACCTTTACAGCGCGTTTCATCCTTTGCCATTGGGATTTTATTTTTATCTTGGCATCATATAAAATCTACAATGTGGAGCAATAATTACTTTACATTTTGTCTGCGGATTAAAGGGCGTCTCGTACATACTTAAGTAAAAATTCCTCTACTAATATCAGTAGCAGCATAATCAAAATGTGAACGTACTAATTTATTGTACTGCTCCAAAAAGGTGTAATTAATCATTTGTACGTAATTTAGCCATCCTACATAAATGGACCAATTTTATGCAACTGTTAAGCTGGTAAAAATGTAACATTTGAAAACTTGTTCCACGGGCTTATAGCCCGAAGGGAACTCAATAAAGTTTTTCATACACAAATACATACAATATAGGTGGACCAAAATCTCATCTTTCGATTGCGGAGAATCCTGTTTAATTTTTTCCATTAATATGCGTATAGAAAATAATTACAGATATTTTATGTCATTTTGAGATTACTTGGCATGCTGCTGTTCATAGTTTGCAAAATGGTTGATTTTTATATTGGCTTGAGTAAGTGGCTGATGATTTGGCTCGTTTGGTTTGTGTAGTGAGCCGCTAATAGCCGATATGGTTTAGTAGCATGACCTGGCATGGCATGACTTAGGGTTTGTCCGGACTGTTCTGCCCTGACCTCGATTCCAATCCAAATTCTATAACTGTAACGATAGCTATAGCTGGTGAAGTGAGCCATGGAATAAATCCAACAATTATTCGTTAAAATTGCATTTGTATACATTTCATTGATATGCAGTGTTTTCTATTGTAGATGTAGATGTGTGTAGATAATAGGGCAGAGCGATTGTCATTCATGATATGAATAACAACAACGCGTCGACTACAAAACAGAAACAGACAGTGTTTTGTACAACGCAACACCTTTTGTACGTTAGGTTTTATTATTTAGTGGTAGCATTAGCATTGCGATAGCCTCGCCTTCGACGACCGCTTCACAGATATTTTATTTATTGGCTCCTCTACATTGATTTATTCACACAGAATAATGTCTCTCGTTCTTTGCTTAGATTGGAGATGATCTACATATTATGTCAACCCTTAAGGGTAAGGGATTTCCCCCTAAAATTAGGTCAGATACATATTTATAACAAATATACAAAAAAATAAAGTAATACCTATGCATATAATGAGAATACACATTTAGTCAAAATATAATGTACAAAGGTATGTGCAGTCCCATAGTAGGTTTGTTTTGTCATTGCTTACTTGTATGGCCTTTCCTATTTACTTAAAGAGGCAGAAAATATATATTAGTACAGATAATACCTCCATAGCTCTTGTAGCATGGCATTATATACAATCTCATTGTACATAGTAGAGGTAGACAGGACTGATAGTTGATACTGGCTCGTATCAAATAAAGATCGACATGAATGAGATTAGCTCTGATTTGCATACAGAAGTCGGATCGCAAAATCACCATTTATACACTTATACATATTTGTCCATAATTAAGCAAGTTGTGTCAGAAAACAGCAACACAGTACACTTGTCTGTCGGCATGTATATGTTCTGCAACATGCGACTGTATTTAATGTGCTTTAAAACAATTATTTCATTATTTTTTGTAAAACAAAATTATTGTGCCACAGATCTGTATACCAATTATATAATTAGTTTAGGCTTACACAAAATGCATGGAAATATTTATAGGAATATAAAAATATTTCAGACAGCAAAAATGGTGACCAAAGACAAATTGCAGCACATTTTAGACAATCCTATAGTTCCAGTTCTGGTTATAAAATCATCGTATAAAAGTACTGACACAAAAACGCACACAATCTCTGAATTTGTTATTACTTACGTATTAATATGGAATATTCAGAAAATGAGAAATAATAAACAAAATTAATGTGTCAGCCATTTTACTGGAAAAAGTATGTGTTTGTGGGCTGTGGCCTAATCTTTAAAGCACAATAAATCAATTATTATACTGGAAAAATTACAACGCTGATAGCAATTAGGCATAGTATGAACAAAACAGCATTTCCACCCATACTACGTACTGGCGATTAGTTAGAACTTACAATCTCAGTTTGTTGACTACCTATAAGCGAAATAATTAGGATTTTCTTCAACTTTTGGCTATCTTTGAGTCAAGTGTTGGAGATATGATGACAAATGTTAATAGCTTTTGTTGGGTATTTAATCGTTTCCTCCTCTGCTCGCTTGGTCTTAAACTCTCCAGAATTGTTTTGCTTACAACACCTGAATATTAAATGCAACTGCTACTTACAACATTACAACTATCTGTACAACAGCAGATTATATATAATGGATCTCTGTCCACGTACGTACGTAACAAACCCTGTCATCCCATAATCATTGTCTCTGTTATAGTTGGGACTTAATGACACTCGTCGTCATCTCAAGTACAGTCCAGAATAAATAACCATTAGGACTCCGCTGTGAAATATTTCAATCTTAAAGAAAGGTGTCTTGCTTTAAGGAGTATGAAAATATGAACCTCTACACAAAATAGAATGGATTCCAAGTGTATTTTGCACCACCACAAAAAAATGTTTATTATTTGTTACTTTTCAAAGGCATGAGATGGAAGACAACTTGAAAAACTCTTAATAGGCAGTTAAAGATGTAAATTACGTACGTACCTATCTGTAGTAGAAGTAAATGACTACCTGTGAATTTTGGCTGTATGGCTGGGGGTTGAGGTCACCTTATCGCAGCAAATGTCATTTTTCCGTTGACTACAATGTACATACACAGGCTAGACAAGATTCAAGATGAAGACGGACGATTAGCTTAAATAAGTATCTCACATGACTTTCCTAAGAAATAATATTCCTTTAATGTGGCTTATTAATATACAACAGCATGTGTCCTCACTATGCAATCTTATCCTTTGCTCCAGATAAACATAATGCTAAACAATACGAGACAGTTTTTTAAATTAACAAAAATGTGGCTACTTACCTGAAGCATTGCATTTGATCTCTACAATATAATTTGGTTGGCTATCTCGGTACTCTAAACTGTACTTAAGTATATTGTATCACTTCATAATTAGTGAATAATCTTAGCATTGTTAACTAAACTTAAAGCTTACTTAATTCAGACAATACAATAGACTTTCAAATAAACAATGAAGTGTAACTAACTGTACTTTCGCACCTTATAATAATATTACAATTTACTCTGTCCTGGACCTGAATCTGGTTTATTTGTAACGTGGTAACAACATATAAGTATTTTAATGTAAGGGAATACCTAAAAAGATTTATGTAGTGAAAATTATCTGGATACTTGGATTTACTGCAATTAAATACTAAGGTTAGCAGATGGGATAGGTGAACTGGGTATTTACAGTATTATAAAAGTATTGATGATGTAATATGCATACCTATGCTATTTTCGTACAATATGGATAATACTCACGAAGGTACTCACTCACTAAGGTTTAAGAAAAATGAAATGAAGTTGGATTGTCAGTATCTAGTTTGAAGGACGCAGCAATAATAGAACTACCTAACGGAAGATTAGTGTTAAGCGATTAGATCCTCAGTACATAATAGATAACCATTTAAAGGGCAAGATACATACATATCTGTACTACATACATCTACTACAGAATAGAATAAAGTGAATGCACCCTGAAGGAGAATTGTAACATAATACATATATTTTCCCTATTGTACAAATGTACTCACAGGTAAAGAAATAGATTATTTTGTGCATTATTGTATTACATAATAATTTAATTGCATTGTCTGGCTAGTAGTTAGTACAATAGTCCAGAAGTACCGTTATGACACTTAATGCTTATCTGTATATTCATATCTTCGCATTATATAACTGAAAAAAGTTCTGGACACCTTAACAATACGCTATTCAATCAAATTTCTACAAAGACAGTTAATTGCCAAATAATATATTAAGGTGTCATGACAGTTGGTTTTTAGAAAATTGTCTAACTTAGGAATGGTACAATTATTATACTTATCATATCTTATATTTATGTATTTATGTATTTGATTGCCTATATGTATTTGGTATAAATAGTATTAAGATAATCCTGGCTGGACAAAATCAAAAGAAATCCATTATTGTAGCATACAAAAAGGAAAATCCGTTAGAATGAAATAAATAGCAATAGCCAAAGACCTACAGAACTGAAATACATAGATACTGAAAATACATAATAATATCAGTAGTAGTAGCGTACACGAAACATAAGAAAAGAGGCTTCTGGTTCTGTTTTCCCGTATCATCTAACATAAGCTGAGCTTTTGGACTAAAATCCCGTCCTGGTTCTGACATTTACTGGGCCGTCCTTTTTTGTAAACTCGAAACTGGCATGGTCTGGCCTTTTATTATGTATAATCATTATTATTGCATACATATATTAGAGTGTGCATGTGATGTGATGTATTTCTGATCATCGTCAATATTATTGTGTATTTATAATATTATTGGCCTTGATTTGAATGGGTGTCTGTGTCTGTCCCTTGAGGGGTTCCACATCGCACCGGTTGCGGTACACTGACGAAAGACGTAATATTATTATCCTACTTACAATTTCAGCTTCAATATTCAACTGCTTATGTTATTTAGCAAAAAGAAAAAAGTTTAGCTTAGACGGGGCCACTCTATTGTCTCTGATCTCAGGAAATCCGGATTTATCGGACAAGGGACTTACACGCATGGAGATTAGGGAAATGTAGGAACTAGTCTTCATTTTTGGAGCACAGGCAGAGCAAAGATGCATATTATACAGTATGTAGGTAAATATCTAAGGAGGAAATGAGAGCTGTTGAAAAGAATGGATAGATCCATCATCCGTAAATATTGAATGCTGAATTGAAAGATTGAACCTCCAAGTCCAAGAGTACAGTAAGCGGAGAGGCCCTTTAAGTCTACTTGGAGATTTCAGAATACTTCTGGTGTCCTTTTTGACGTGAGCAATCATATATTTTGGGATGAAATGAAAAATGATGCCTACATGGCAAGACCTTTCCCTCAAGTGTTCTCCTCTCTTTCTCTGCCCTACATTTCTATTCACAATTCACACTAGGTCAGTATATTCAGTATGTAATATTAATATTATTACGTATAAACCAGGGCATGCATGACACAGCACAATGTTAATGCTCTAATCCTAATGTATTTATTTTTCAATAGCTGTGTAATAACAAATACAAAGTGAAAAAGGTAACCTTACAATATTTTATTGAATTATTTTGCTAACTTTGCTGTAGATGTCAAATCTCCCTAAGTAACAAACCCGTCATAAATCAAAACTTTGCTAAACTAAAATTAATTACCTATATACGTCCATAAATAGTTCAGACTCAGACAATGAAGACAATGATAGAAAATGTAAACTAGAAATATTTCTCATAATTACAAACAATCAACAGATGTATACTGTAATGACGGTTTCATTCGTCTTCTACTTACAATTAATGAAATTGGGGTTCTAGTAGCCAAGCTTAGCAAAATTACGGATATAATGGGTAGGAACATTTAGTATCATGTCCTGTATAAAAAAATATTTTGTAGCAATCAATCCATATTATACTACATATTTATTATAGAAAAAAACTTTTATAATTATTATACATAGAAGATTACTAACATTTATCAGGAAAGAGGATGAGGATTAATTATGTATTTGTGGTAAGGTACAAACATACTTTCTATTTATGTATGAATGTACATTCATAATAATAGCATAGCTATGGAGTGATATTATATATGTATAGTAATATTAGTATTTAGGAATAGTATGTACATGTTTATATGCATAGTATTGCTTATTATGCATATCATATCCGTAGCATAGTGTATTTTCAATAAAATAATGCGTAAGTAAGTAACGTACCTACATTACAAATACTATCCTGTAATACTTAAGTGTGTGGGTTGGATAGCTAAGTAAGCTAGTGATTTTTAATGTAATGCAGATATAGAGAGGCTGTGCCGTGAAGTGAAACAAGACAGGAAACCGGACCGATGTAATTTCAAGATAAAAATGTAAAGTCGAATGTTTTGAATGGAGAGCAAAGAGACTGCCGCTGCTGCTACTAAAGAGACTAAAGACTAAAAGGCAAAGCAAAGACAGAAAGCCGGTGTCTGATTCCGAACTAAATCGCCCGTGTAAGAAACTGGAGTAAAGTAAACCACAACTCGTACTTCTTAAAACTATTTACATGCGCATACTATACAGGGTCTTACAAATAATTATATTCTTTCCTCCTTCCTACAAAACAAATACATGTTGGAATATTTACTATAACTTATATTAATAACACACCCAGAAGTAGCTACAAAAGTGTACTCATATATTGTACATAAGACATACGTCCTAAATAAGTGCAATGTTTTACTTACTACTATTTGTATGTATGCAATGTATGAGTATGCTTTTAAAATTTAAACTAAAATGACACACGCACTCTTCTCATAATACTAAGCCTGCATCTGCAGCCAAAGTCATATTATACACACATACATACACACATTTATTTTACAACAATGTAATTTCCTCATTTATGCTGCCAGGATACTACCTACCACATTGTAATGTGTTTAAGAAATGTGTGCAGCCTTATCTGTAGGATGCCCACAGAATTATGAACATGTACAGTACAATTTACTATAGATTAGAATTAGACCACTTAAAAATTACTCGTCTCGGCTTTACTCTTTTTAAGTTAAGAAATATTTGTAATGCATATACAAATACATTGTCCTAGTCCCGAGTCCGTTCCTTCGTCTCGTCGACCGCTACAAGGAATAAGTTAGAAAAGACAACGCCGTTGGACATGGAAGTGTTATTGTTAGTTTTGTATTGTTCTTTATATAATAATATGCACACAGGGAAAGATATAACTTTTGGAGTGACTGGCTCATATAGTAAATACATAGCTAAATACTTATAAATAGAAATAGAAACTATAACATACGCAAAGCAACCCGGTGAAGAATTTATGAGTTTTTTCTATCAGGGGAAGCAAAGGGTCGTTTCCCATGACACAATTTGTCCTCAGAGCAAAGTGGCCATGGGAAAGTAAGTGATGTGATCTTAAGGGTCCTTTCTACCGATGTCCATGTCCAACCTGCCAACTCTTACATAATCTATAACATACAATAAACTCAAAATCCACAACATGCAAGCATGTTATGGTACACTATGGAATGCGGCAATGTTTCTCTAATAGGGTATTATATTTTCTATATTCTTGTACTTATGCTATTTAAAATATATTCATTCCTATACACTTAAGTCAGGGAATATTCTACATATTATGACTTATGTAATTTGTTCATAGCATAATTCCGATAGGAGGAATAACTACTAGGGTTGGGAATCATGCCGCTCTATCTGCTGCAAAAATATTTATATATTATTATGCAAATAATAAAATGAAACTGTCATTAGCTATGGATTAAGGATTAACCGTATGAATTTTCCATGGTGTACTGATATTGGTAACACAATATGTTCACAACACATGTATTTAATGTAACATACACATACGCATTACTGCACTGGTTTATTAATTTAATATTTGTTTCGCCTTTTATCATAAGAGACTGGACAGCAACATAATAACGTTTGCGATTGTATTCAGTTATAGTTAAGTAAAGTACCTCAAAATTAAAATAAATAACATAGATCATAAAAAAAATAATAAAATAAGGTGAAGATCTGTAAAATAAAAAATACGTGATATTTATGCTAGACTCTTATTTATATTTTCATACATTACATAATACATATAGTATTTATTTATAAATGATTGGGCTACAAGGCCAGAGAAATATATTAAATTACTTAACTATTTATGTACTATATTAGTTACAATTCTTACGAATATTTAAATAATATAAAATAATTGTAAATAATTATATCTACTTATAACATTGCCCAGAGATTGTAGTAATACTTATACTAAATAGTACAAATACATAATGTTATATTATACATACAGGCAAACATGCAGCTTCTGCCATGCCGCTGCTGTTGCTCCTTCATGCTGACATTATTTATGATTCGGCTTCTGTCTCTTTGACTTGTAGTTGGTTGGTAGTAGTAGTCTTTCTCGTAGTAAGTACGTAGTAGTAGTCTTCTAGAGAGTAACCCAAGTTAAATTTAAACTTTTTAACGAAACTCTTTTCTCAAGCTAGACACAACTTGTGAATAGACATTTAGACATATAGTTCGTATATAGATACTTAAGTAGTAGTATGAAATAGATGGCCAAGCAAGCCAAAGCTAAAAGTATATTTCATGATACGCGACTGATTATCATCCTGAGCTGACTGACTTTAGTTGGCTCAGATCTAAAGTACATAACACACAAATGCTAAAGAACGTGGAATCAGGGTGGAATTGAATGCAACATCCGAAAAACATCTTTCTTCTTCCTTCTTTCCCGTGAGTTTTTTCTCCTCCTGCTTCCTTCGACTCATCCTCTTGTCTTTCCTTCAATGAACACTCGTCCTATCTATATAACTCTTAATAAGTATCTCTCTGCATATACAATGATCTCCTATATGCACTTATCTAGATTTTACTACACACTTCTTTACTAAATACATCTGCATTGCTTGTGTCCTTGTTCTTGTTGCTTATTGCTTACATGCATGCATGTCTGCTCCTTCTATCCTGTCCTGGTCCTGGTCTGTCTGCCGGTTTGTCTCATTCTCAGTCTTATCCTTTCGTTAGCTACATTTACATACGGATATAGATCTTGTCGTTTACAGAGAGATTTACAATTAAAAAGCACAGTAATAGATATTATGCAAAAATAAATATATCTTTCCTTGATTTTATATATATATTACATTTTACATGTACATTATTTATATTTTACATGAATACTTGTAGTATAGTACATATAAACTGCATCTGGGGAACCCAACCGCTAATTTCATTCACAAAAGTCTGCTTTAATTATCAATGCAACACAAGTTGCGTTTGATAAATTCACCACTGAAATGCAAAAAACATGCAAAAGTATTGCAAATTCCTACACATTACAACATTTACTATGGCTCCATACAAATGCTCGATTTTTGGCACTCTTGCTATTGCAAATATCTTCTTAACCTTTTTATTTTACTCGTTAATAAATAAGTTATACAAGATAATGCATTGAAGAAGCCCATGAACTTGTTTCTACAAATACATACATATTTAATACACCAGAAGCCAAATAAATTACACAGGCATGCACAAATAGCATATATAATATGTACAACCACTACATAAATTGTATTTACCTACTTTAAGTAACTTACATAGTCGAAGGTATATTTATTAATGTTTCAGTTTCAGTGTTCAAAGCAAAGGAATCTATAATTAGCGCTTGTAAGTGTATTTTACGCAGGTAATTAACCAACTAATAAATCCTATCCTGTTTATAACTCATTAAACCAAAAGTGACATGTCCAACAAGTTCCTTTTATAAAAAAGTCGACCTACGAAGCAGTTCACCGTTCGCCGCCCTTACGCTGTCTAATAGCTAATACTAATTTACATTCACTGACCAAATAATATAACAAGCTACTTGACTACATGTATTGCTAAAGAACCGTCCATTGATGTACTTATGTAGAATAATAAGATACAATACTTTTCTCTGCAATGTAAGCAAATTATATACCTATAGTGAACTGAACTGAACTTATTAGGAGCGGATCCTTAGCAATTTAAAAGTGCTTCGTGTGATGTAATGTAATTAATGGGAAACATTAGTCTAATTAAAGGTCGCTCATTGCTCCACTATGTATTTAAATTTACTTATCTCGATAGAATCATTCACGAGCATGTTTTTACATTGAAGAGAAAGAGAGCACTAATTGACTACGTAATACTAGAAGTTAAATTGGTTAGGATGCAGATAAATCAGCATTATTTACCCACAGTACATATTTATATACTAGAATACCTCCTTTGCTAAATTATGTAGTGTCCGGTCCAGGATAAAATATAATACTGTAATAATGTAACTCTATAGTTCATTGTGCAGTCACACAGGGATACAATATTAGTAAGTAAGGTAAAGGTAATACATAAAACACACACAGAGAGTTAACACAACATCCTGTGAGAATGAGAATCGCCTTTCCTCTGATTAGTCATTAAAGTATTGGCGTTTCTTCTCTCTTAAAAACAAGTTATGTACAAATACAATGCATAGTTATTCTTTATAATGTAATGTATGTACTTAGTAATAACTCAATGGGAAATTGAAACTTATATCATAGCTTACAACGTTTATGTATGTAGTCTTGAGTCTTGACTGGACCCGACAATAGAAGGCAACTTGAGTAAAGTCACATTCACATAACGAGAATAATAATAGTAGCATCCACGTACTTACTATCTATGTATCTTAAATAATTTTAACACACATAATGTTCAATTGAACGTAAAATGCCTTAAATAACATATCAAAGTGTAAAAACTGGAGGAGGACTGGCCTGGACTCTCACAATCAGATCAGGTTCTTGTTCTTCATTTCATTCTTATTAATGGCTAAATGTATCTCCCACCTCTATCACTCATTGTCTCATTCACTCACTCACTCAAGGTATTACTAGTTAGTGTTTGTAGTAAATATGTAACAGGCTAGAAGATCTTCTGACAGATAGAGATAGACTCTCAGATTATCACCGTGTCTTTGTTTTCTCTTATAAGTATTGTACACAGTATATGCATTAGCTACTATTAAACGCATGCATACCCGACCAGGATTGGAGTCAACGTAAATCTAACCTTTGAAACATTAAAACTGAATAAACTGGAAACTGGACTGGAACATTAGTTTGAATCGAAGTAGAAAAGCCATACAATACAGTACACTGTAGACTGTATAGAGTAAACAGATAGGTACTTGGGTTTAGCATTGAATTAGAGTAGTGTTTAGTATAGTGGTAGTGGTAGGTACCTTGTTGTTATATTATAATGCTGTTCTGTACAGGATGACTCTCACGGGAAAGAAATCTCAATGGAAATGTTGAGTCCATTCAATTCCCCACCTTGTTTATTAAGAAGGTTTGTCTTTGTAGTTTTTGTTCTGTTTTCTGTATGTACATTTGGCTTTTGTATTTATACTGTGTATGTGTGTAGTAGGTTTAAGTAATAGGTACGTATGAATACAAATACATAATATCGGTATGTCCCAGTAGCAAAAGATACTTCAATGTATTAATAATTGCAATGGAATGCAGGATGTTATGGTTTAATTTATTAATTAGTCAATGTATGTATTGACTGGGTTAAAATTTTATTCAAAAAGGACAATATTTCAATAATTGTTTACGCATTATTTAGGATGATAAAAGTACCTTTACTCGTAACTGTAACAAATCTACTGTTAGAATGTTGTAGTAATTATAGATTTGCTTAGTTTGCATACGATTGGCTATAAATTATTGGTTTGTCGAGCCAAGAAATACATTTGAGTACAAATGAGTACATAGTACAACTACTAATACTGATATGATAAAATAATCTACCGAATAAGCATTTTGTTTACAACAACTATTAAATGCACTTTTCATAAACTATTTGTAGTACAATCATCTTCCAAACGTTAGATGCGTTTAGCAACGGTTGGGAGTTGGGAGTCAGAGTTGAGATGAGAAGTCAGAGCGTCTCTAATTCAGGCATCACCGTGTAATCATGCATAATAATATTCTTATGTGGATGGTAAGACGGATCAAGAGGGGAAATCTAAATAAATATCTGTAGTAGTAGTATTTGTATATCAAAATTCATGCAAATCTGAGACATACTAAAGTAATGTATTGTAGTTTAAGCTATATATGAAGGTATGTTGTATGTAACTATAATTTTGTATTAGGATAACAATATTAATAAAATTCATTTTTAGACGGCTTGTCTACAGTCATAATGTGCCTTATGAATTTAGAGTAAAGAGCAAATCAAGAAGTCCTGATAAGAGATCCAAGCTTGTCGGATTTTTTAGAATTGAGTGTATAGATGTCTAATGTTTGATAAAAAGTAAGCAGAGGACAAAATTTATTGGCGTTTTTATCATATTGGTAAGCACCTACTACAAATTCTATAGATATATGAATTCCGTATCTGTTGTTATTTATTTCATCGTTTTATGTTTTCGTCTCTATTCAATAAAGACATTATTCTACTTGCATCATTATTGAAACGTAAAACGTATGTCCATTAGATTAGATATAATATTTGCTACGCATAGCACACATAAGTAAAGCATTGTCAGCAGCTTTACCATTGCATTTTGTATGAAATGCATTTGATAATAATATGTGAACTGTATTTGGACTGCTAACTACTATTCGTATAAAACCATTAAAGTAAATAGGCAATGTAAAGTAATATAATGGTCCATCCAATCCAATTTGCCTGTTTAGTCATCTAAATACTTCAGCGAAATATTTTCCCTTGTTATCATAAATACGTTTAAGCCGCTCCCCATCATCATCATTTAAATAAATGCTACACTTTTAATACCAGACGAATTAAAATAGCATTGTGATTTATTTAATATCCATTTCTATAATATGTATCATGGTGTACATACAACATCATCCAAAAATATCTGTAAACTTGTTGCTGTAGAAAATCCATTTTATTTATGTAGATTATATTTATGTTGATCAATTCCATTTTACAGGTTACTAGCGTTTCTGATGGAGAGTGTAATGTAAAGTATGGTCTGGTCTGCCATCATATTTATCATCTGCTCTTCATTGTCATTGTAATTACTTTGAATGGCTATTTGCACAAATGGAAGTCTAAGTTGTGGTGTGGTTCATACTTTCATAGTTATTTTTATACAGGATATTCTATGCTGGTTTGGTTGGTAGTGTTCCAGCAGATCTGTCCAGTCAAATCAATATTGATGGACAAGGAGCTTAAATGAGGAAATATTATTTATTACTTCTGAGGAAAAATAATAAATTATTTGCGCAATATTTTTTGGCACATTATTTATTATAATTGCAAAATTCATTACAATTTATTATAATTAGATTTCTGTGTATGATATTAATCTTGATATAATGAAGTAATGCAGTATGTCGTAATTAGTAATTCAATAAAAATCTTATGCACAGTCGGACCTGATGTTCTAGTTGTTTTCCCAGCTAGTGGATTAATTTTTCATTGTCCCGCATATCGTGAACACTGACAAGAGTCCTCATACTCATTAATATTATAAGTAAGTAAAAGCTGAGCAGAAAGAACACTCTTTCGTTACTTTTTTTTGGTCGTTGAGAAAAATGAACTTGACTGGAGAATGGGTAAGTAGGTATAGTTGTAGTAAGTTAAGTTCTAATTGAACTGACATAGAGGTGTATGAATGGATGAATGAATATATTCGTGCCTACTAACTATGCAAGTACAGATATTCCTATTGTAAGCGTATAATGTACATAGTGTAGTGTAAGTAGTAGAAATAGTGAATGGGATATTATTATGTACAGACCTTCTATTCTTATGCAAATATGCAAGGGAAATAAAAGTTAGATGATGAATTCAAGCCAACTGGAACTCAAAAGCATGTAGTAGTCCAGTCCAGTAAGAGGAGCTTTTCTCTTTTAAAATACTAATCACCAGACCCGGGATATACAGGTGGTTAAAAAAGATATAATTTACTGAACATTCTCTGAAAATTTAGAAAAACAGCATTTTGTAAATATACTGCACAATAATAGATTTTTTTAAAAAGTACAATCTAAGTTTTTATATCCCAATTTAAGGAGCACTGTTGTGAATTGCTCTTTGTTGCCGTTTTCGACGTGTCAGAAATATAAAAAATATGCAGGGTTTTGAATTATTTTGTAAAGGAAAAACATTTTACTCGGATTCCAGAAAGTAATTCACATAGTAGATCTTTTATAAGTGCCTACTAAAACTGTAGTAAATTAAATACCTACTTCTCCGACCTCTGCCTCTGCCTGTATAGGATGATAAAGTATTAATACAGGTGTAATGTCCCCTTAGTGAATATTTAGTGTACCATGTACCTGCATCCTACATTCATAGGTACATAAATAGGTTTTGCCCTGCGACTGTATTTTGAGAATTGGTAACAAGTTAGAATCAGGGCCGGTTTGTTTGTTAGTCGCCCTGGTAAGGCACCATAATAATTACGTATGCAAATATGGATATGAAATAAATAATTATGGGGTACCATAGACTCACATTTAGTGCAACTATTTTTATCTTTGCCCCAGCACTTATTAAAGTATTCCAATTAATTTGCCGTGAAAACCTCAGTTTACTAAACACCAATGGATATCCAGATTTTCATTTAGCTTTCATCAGGTGTTTGCGTAATTTCGAAATTTCAAATTATCAGAATTCTGTCGCCTCTAAAATTTTCCGCCCAAGGTGACTGTCCATTTTGCCCGGCCAGGGTGCTGGCCCTGAAAATGTCTCCTTTATGTAGTGACTCTGCCTCTGAAATAGTATTCAATATTATCTTTCAAGCTAGCTAATGTAATGCATTCTCATAAAACTGTCCATGGGATGAGAGTGAGAGCAGAACGGAGGACGTCAGCAGAAGACCATAATACACAGCACTAAATGCATGCAACACATCAACTGCCAGAAAACATCAATCCCACACTATTCCATTTATTTGTATAATGTATAAATATTCTAGTGTCGTACGAGTACAACTTTCAGGTCAAGTATTCCAGTTGTTGAAATGAAGCAAATTAGCTAATCTTTTTATTGGGTATCAAAAGTACAGAGGAGTCATTTTTGCATTCTAACACAATGCACTATTAAATATACACAATTTTTATTAAGATTTAAATATAATTATGCGGCTTTCCTAGTATTTATTGAAGATGCCCATTAAAGTGAGCAACCACTTTATTCGCTGTAGCTTTATAATTTAATCACGTAAATACTTAAAAAATAATTTTGGACATTTTCATAGGTATAAGTATTTATGTCTTTGCTGTATACCGCTTTTTAATTGAGTTAATATTAAAAGTCATGTCTTTAGAGAGAAAATATTGAAATATTGATTGGCTTGGCCTGGTGTGTTAGCGCGAAGGACTATTGGTAAATAGATGAAGGAGATTTATTTATTTGTAATGTATAGGTAAATAGTAATATCGTGGTTCTTAATAAGGGCTTACATATAATATTCCGAGCATAAAAATATTATTACGTCAACGTCCATGGCTTATTGGTTTGGCTTTGCTTTTGCTCGGCGTGCCGTTTGTGTGGCGTCCTCAGAATATTGTGTTGCAAATTATAAATACAATGCTGCGGCGGATAACAATACAGAATATAAGGTCGATTTCGAAATGCTAATAGTAGAAAAGCCAAATAAAAAGACCATTACATACTCACAACGATAGTAATTAATGTTCCACTTAAATACATTCAACAGAAAAAACACTTTCCGACAGTTTAGCTTTTAGCATAGCAAAGAAAATTGGGAGCACAATCACAAATACATACAAATAGTTCACTTACATTCATGAGTCAGTTAGTTCACTCACTTCACTTCAACTATTTTATGGATTATTTAATTTTGCTTTAGTAGGCAGTTGTCAGCGTAATAAAATGCATACAGTAACAGTACTAATACACGAAGGACACGTTTGAATCCTTCTTTTAGCATTTTATATCGATTTTTTATTATATCATAGCCAATGGTCCAATCCAATGGAAAAAACCTCATTGTTTAATGTTTACCGTTTTCCGTACGCAGTAGATCTGGATATACTCCGCTTTATGAATTAATTAACGTCGCACTTCATCTTACATGCTTTATGTGTTTTTTTCTAATTTGCTATGCAAATAGTCCACATTATGTAGCACAACGACAACTAGGTACAGTTACAGTATGTCAAGAAAATTTAATGTCATTATGCACTATGATTTTTATGAATGTAATCCAATTTAGATCAAATTACTAACAAGTGAAATTGTTTGACTTTAAATAGTGACAATGCTTATAAAGTGCATCAAATAACCGCAGACACAATCGACAGTAAAATAGTTAGTGCATAGGCATACAATTGCATTTAAATTATTTATTTATGAGAATTCAAGTCAAGATGGGATTTATATATTATTTTGGTTAATGTTTCAATTTCAATTTGTGCTATGCCAAATCACACCGTGCGAAGTTTTAAATAAAACCAACCGTCTCATGCTAACGTTACACTGGTTTCCAAGTTTAACATCGGAAAATATTCCTTTGTGGCAAATAAAAGTAACAACAATTGAATTTTGGAATCATAAAACCCATTGTTTTATAATTTGTTTTAAAATTAATTGCCCATCCGCATTAGAATGCAACCAGAGTCGATTTGTTAATTAAAATTTAGTGTTGCTATTATTAATTACAATATAGGATGTTCAGTTGTTCGCTTCCTTAATAAATATTGTGCATAATATACAATACTATTTTATTTAATTGTGCATAGATGCAATTATCGGAAACCAAGCTACAAAATATTTCCACTTTCAATCAATTTAGACCACGAGTTTGCAATTCTTCATGTAATATATATTTATCATGCTAATTCACCAATAATTCAGAGTCCTGCACTCATTATGTATTTTATGAGGGTTCTCCATAGCATACAGAAGCCGCGCTCGTGATGACATGACATGAGCCATCATGAGCGACAAGCGTAAGCGAAAGTTCCAGCCGCATAAAATTGGTAACATTCGCCTTTTGCATCATCATTAGCATAAAATTAATATGCATACATACTACAATCATAATATTGCCTAGGTATACTATTACTATTTAGCCTACACATTATAATACAATCTCCAATAAAGTCCTCATATATAAACAGTAAATGATCATAAGGAAAAAACAAGACAGGACAAAAATAAGTTTTAGCAATATCATTTATTTAACGGTTCCCTTTATAGTAAATATTTTAGTAGTAGGGTGTATGTATTTTATTTACGTAGTAATATTTGCATTGGCGCTATGTCCTATTTGAGTCACTGAAATGACCTCCACCCACGCCACGGATTTCTCCATAGTATGCACAATAACTACTAAATAGCTGAGTATCCAAGTGTGTGTACTGTGTACCTATTTAGTACATTCAGTAAAGAATTACTATTTAATAGGCATAATATGTACTACACACATATTTACTCCCAAACAGTTGTTTCGTATTCCATTGAATTGAAACTGACGCAATGCCATGGATCTGCAATTGCAAAGTGAGATTTAGTGCCAACACTCTGTGTCCCATCTGCATCACATACTGTTGCTGAACTATTTGCATACATAAATATCAATACAAACTACTTATATTACACTATATGTACATAAACAGCAAGCGGTCTCGTTAAATGACTCGATCGACTTTTACGTTATAGTAAATATGTATTATTATATTATCTAAGTATGTAGCTAAGGCATGCATGTCTCAGTGACATTGGAATTAATTTCTTTTATTTCCATTCAAAATCGTTTACGACTTTGCTTTCTTTATGCATTATTAATTATACTTTTGTTATTAAACATAATAAATACTGGCACATGGCTACTTAATAGCATTACTTTAAGTATATCCCTACACCCATGTAGCAAAAACACTCTTTCACTGTGGCAAATATATTCTATCACATTCATCGGTAGTGTGTAATGTAAGTGTGTAAAAGCATTAATAAATATAACCTGAGCCTATGAACTTATTAATTTATAGTTATTTTAGCTGTGTGTAACAATATGTATATTATGTGACGTGTCCAACATTCCAAGTACATAGAATTCTAGTATGCTAAAATTGAAAGTATTTATTGCCTAATCTAATGCCAACTTGAAAACATGTACCATTGCTAGGTACCTAATAGTAATTATTCACTTTTCCTTATTGTTCATAATGTCTATAGTAATAGATTAAGGTTTCTCTGAATTACTATTTGTTAAATAAATGTATCTTTTAGTAGAAAAATGACACCATGGATGGAAATATACAATGCATATCCATGATTGTATTAGAAGACACATACGTAGCTAAACAAAAATTGTCTTTAAGTATATGTACTTATATACCAATAGTAAGCTTAAGGTAATTGTAGTGGCGACAAAAGATCAAATGGCACTGCTTGCCATGAAATCCTCTAGCAAGCCAAATATAATAGAAAAAAGGAAAAGCTCACCAGAAACATGCACATGGACTATGGACACTATAAAGACATATATAAATAATTCTCTAGTTTCACATTCTCAACTCAACTCAACTGACGAAGAGATGTTATTGTGAGCAGAGCATCTTTTCTTGTGTGTAAAGCAAAGGAGGGATCGAGTGATAAAAGTGTCTTGGCTAGCTAAAGCTTTAAAATAGATGTAAACTCTCCTATGTGGTATAAATAGTGTGAGGATTGCATTGGATACTGTGGAGGTATTTTTTATGAGAAGTGAATCAGCTCACTCGCAAACGCTACAGTCAGGCCAGCCGTGGCCAAGCCATGCCATGCCATGCCATGCCACGGCAAAGACAACTCTGTCAGGGCAGGGGAAGTCAACTAAAAGAGCATTCGTGTCTTTAAGTTAAGTCAAGAGACGAGCAAAGATACCAAAAATAAATTGCTACATACACACATACTATACAGATAGGGAGGACGAGTATGAAATCCGTATAGCATATCTTTAGCTCTGTAAAATAGTTACCTTTTACCTACTGCAGCTCCACACAGCTATAGACAAGAGATGTATAATATGTACTAATGTACTAATATACACATGTACTAATATAATGTACAATGCAAGCCGAAAACAAATACATATTACAGTACGTGAAGAAAATCAAGTGGAGTCTCTACATACATAGTGTGTTCTGTAAATCAAAAGAAAAAATATTTTCTAAAGCTATTGCCATTGCATTTCATTACATTGCCTTAGTAAGCAACCAGCAACAATTAGTAATAAAAGGAACTTATGGTACACATGCATCTTTGAGCTTTAAGAATTGTTTCACTCACTGTACTGGACTATATAAATAAATGTATGGATGGATAATGTAGATTGGCTTTAAGAATTCCTTTCCTTACGTTGCATTCGGTTGTTTTGTTATTTGGGAAAGACTTTGTCATTGTACTCTACTTACTGAATTTAGGCAATTGTTAAAGCAATCTGTATATTCTTCATGTAATTTATATACTACGTATATAATTGTAGGTACAGTCATTAGCTATACTATAAGGTATGTATATAAATCTTTAGGTAGTACAAATAGTTCAATTTGGTTTAGTTTAGTTAGCTACACTGATTCTGTGACGAGAAGACAATAGTACAAAGTAAAGGATAGCATATGGGAATCTCCTATTGTAAAATGTTTTCTTTTTGGTCATATAAGTCCTACATGCATTTGTATTTAGCTACTACTCACAGCAGTAGTACTATTAACTAACTAACTAAATCTTTGGGTATCTTGACTTGGCTTTGGCTTGACTTTAGTTCTTTAGTTTTGTTTGGAGTGGATTTGAGTATTTGAGTGGAGGATACAATTATGCAGATGCACACAATACAAACACTCACATTAAAGTATAAGGAGAATACCTACGCTCCTATCCTACATAGTAAAAGTTCTATAGAATTACAGCTTAGTCACTTCCTCTTTTCTTGCGCCTTCTCTTCTTAATTCTACTTTTAGTTATATTCTTATTCTCTTTATCTAATACATACGGAGTGCCTTTCTAAAATTGCAGTACACACATGCATACAAAGACACATACAGTATGTATCAGTACTATAAATAAATATATACTTATTAAGGAGGTATAAATATTACTGTTTATAAGTATCAAGCAGACCTGCTGTCTGATATTCTTTATTAGCCACAAATGCCTAAATAAGTGCACGTTCCACAATTATGGTTACTAAAACATGTAAGACTGATTATTTTCTTGACTAATACTATTCAACAATTATAATTGACCAACACAATAATGAACTAAACTTTGTACATGCATATTATAAGCAAGTATACAGAATAATTTTACAAATTCTTACTTTAGTGTAACTATCAGCAATACTGGCTTGTAGACGAAGTTAAAATGAAAAATGATTTATTTATTTGCCTGTACCAGATCAACAAAACCTAAACTGGAGAATGTGTTTGAATTTCAACCGAGAATGGAAAGTTATCCGGGTTTTCCAGATACTTGAACTGAGGGACACCAGGGGACGGTGTGGGTGACATTTCGGAGCAACCGGGTAGTAATTTACCCACCATAACATACTGCAATGCTCCCGGAATGATCTCCCTTACTGTTCTTTATTCGCCCATAACATACATACCAACAATACTATAGTATAGACAATCAGAATATTTTTACAACTTTGTATGTGTTTATTTCTGAAGCTCCAATTTTAAAGTACTTAGCATCAATTAATAATATAATTAATAGAACCTTTATTGATGCCTTTGTTTAGTACTTATGTAATTTAATTGCCTATTTTAAAATTTGATAAAAATTAAATAACATGTTAGGTTAGATAACTTTACAGATTTTTTGTTTTTGATAATTACAATAAATATATGACAATTTTAAGGAGATATCTATATTAAGTATAAGATATAAATTGGCAAATGCAGTGTGAATGCGTATACTACGCGTTGAGAGTCTCAATTCATGAATTGTGTAGGAAGGATAACGGCATAGCTGTTAATTAACTCTACATTAATAAATTAATATGTGTATATAGAGCATTTGAGTGTGATTTAATGAGACGTATGTGCATTCTGCATTGTGGGAAGAAGCCATAAAGATAAAACACAGAGGAATAGAGTAAAGTGGAGTGGAGTGGAGGGAACGTTTTGTTGTGAGAGAAAATAGGCTTACTTATCGTTAACAAAAGTGTTCCTTTAATCTGGTGAGCAAAATGAGTCTAAGCAAGCAAAAGCAGAGCAAAAGCAACACACAAGAAGGTTAAGGACAAAAAAGATCTTCCTTGCATTGCAAATTGTACTAATTGTGAGGCAACTTGAGTTTCTCTTCTGCATTCTGCACTAAGCAATCTTCTGCTAGTTCTTTTAGCGTTAGTGCAGTTTAGTCGGGTATTTATGTACCAGACATCTACATTTCTATATTCATTCATACTCCATATTACTGTATATCAGTATATCTATAACACAAGCAAGAAAACTTTCTATGCATATAAACACACCGTACTAAATATCTGCATTCGACAAAATGTTTCTTCTGTTTATTGTAAAGTTGTATAACTGGCAGACAATTTTCTTCTAAACTCCAATAAAATTTGCCAAGTAAACATAAAACCATTTACTTCATAAATATATTATGCTTCTATTTACATACCCTGTGTATTCACACACTATGATTGAGATCTAAACAGCCGTACTCTTGCAATACAGTACACTATAGCAAAATAGTTTTATAGTACATATTTATAGTAGTTATGAATTTTAATAGATATAATTTTGCAATTTGCAAACTATAACAGCCACTTCAAACTATCAATGCATACAATCTTGTAATTTCAATGTATGAAGTTGGTAAAGTAGTACCCACGGCACTATAATATCTTTCTGTCATTAATTTAATAATAATATGCCAATATGTTCTATACAACTCTAGGTTTTTTGTTATTATTTGGTAAGTAGAGATTTGCACCATCTTACATAGCATTAAATAAATAGTTCAATAATAGTGTGACATAGATACCTATATAAGTCAAATATTTATGAAAATGTCGCTAATTGTTGACAGTTAAGTAGAGATTTCGGAAAAATTTAAAGAAATGGTATCCTATGTAAACAAAGTATTGAGAAAATATACACAATATAATAATAAGCTTTAATATGAAATGGGATGTAGTTGTAGTAGATTTGTTTCTACAGGTTTATCACAGTACAAAACGGATGGAGATGAAACGCACGGTGAGTCGGAGTCCTTATTTTGAAAAAATATTTGTGATCCTTCCACTCATCCCAAATGTTCTATCAAATGAGTTGGTAGTTTGGGTTTTCGCTATGTATTATGTACTATGTAATTTATTTACATAGGTATTCTAATCTAGAAACCTGATGAGAATCCCATTTGACTTTGGCTCTGGTACAGAATATGTGCCTGTGAATATTATTGCGTCATTATTACTAAATAGTTGAGATTTACTCTGTTGTTGCATATGCTAAAGAATATAATATTTTAAATGTATAAATACATCATATTTTGGGGTTATATTCTTTCTATAGTTAAAAATCTTATGAACAAATGTGTATAAATATTTAGACAAATGTTTTTTTCAATTTTCGATATTCTCAAGAAATTCAACAAGCAATTCAATTTCAACAGCTTTAAACTGCATAGTATTGCAATGCACTGATATTCTGTATATATATATCTGTAGTAAAGATTACACATTCAGATCTTAAGTTGCATAAAAATGTTTGCATGTGATGTGGTGGAAATGCTATGTAACTCCTGAATGAGATATAATCTATAATTTTTGTGGATATAAGTGTAGAATTCAGTGTAAGATATTCCAAATGCCAAAATCCTTATGTGCACCAAGTTCCGTAATTTTTTAAAGAAGTCAAATCAACTCTGTCCTTTACGCTTTGCTTAGAATTTTTTACGAGGAAATCCACTGCAGTTCTTATATATTTATACGTAGAATGGCAAAAGTCTATAGATATTTGCATAAGTCCAGCTAGGATCTTTAAAGTCAAAGTTCTTTCCCTTTCTACAGCCTACAGACGTGACATATATGCATGCATAGTACTTACATAAGACTCCAGAAGTCCAGTGTAACATATGTATAGCAAATATTCTCCGGAATAAATAGATCCAGTTTCATTGTGCTCAAAGCGACACACATAACTTTTTACTACGTATGTGTGCATTGCATGGCACAATGTGCTCCTATATAAGTAAGTATTTTGCTGGAATACAGTTTAGTTGCTGGATAGCTGGAGACTTGGTTTTGCTTTTGCTTCGCTTTGGGAAAGAAAGAGTCCGTATGTGAATGTACTTACTAACGAAAGGGGAATCGAGTCGACGAGACGAACGGACATCTAAATATCTACATACACATACTGTATGCACATTACACACGAATACGAACTACCAACACACACAACAGTCTGGTTCTGGAGTTCTGGAGTTTTTCTTCATTTCCAGGACAATTCCGTATTCAGTCCGTCGGTTCGTTCGGTTGGGTTTCGGACACTGCGCCCTGGACAATCCACTATTAGAATGGTCATTGGATGTTTCCCTTGCCCGACCTACGCACGCCTACGCCTTTCTCTTCGTCTGCATTGTCCAGCTAGCCCCCAGTCCACACACATTGGTTTATTCTATTTATCTAATCTTTTTCTGACCTCACCATTTCATCGAGGATCTCCCACATTCAAAACCTGTAGGTAGATCCTAACATTTATTGAACTAATTCTATAGTCTCACCTTCCCTGGAGGCGGAATCTATTTATAATCATTCTATACATTCTCCCTGTGTATTTAAATGCTCTTTTAACTTAGAATTGCACACAAATATTAGTAGATTGATTGACAATCCGTAAATGAATATCATTTTTCTAAAGTAAGAGTTTATTTGTTCTTGAAAATAGATAATAATTGAAAAATTATAGTAGGTCCATGTATTTATAATGGATGAGACTTGGTATATATAATATAATTAAAAACCGAATCCAGGTAGATCTATTCTTTTGAAATGTTAAAGAATAAAATGCATGTCCTATGTACTACGGAGGGCAGTGCATGTTTGGTATTGTATTTAGTAATGTATTGTGTGTGTATCTGTATCTGCGTGTGTGTATTGACTATATTTGTGGATGCGGAGGCTGCTGAGACGTAAAGAAGTGTAGAGGGAAGGAGTAAAGGCATACGAGATTGTGAAAATGATGTTGGTGACTGTGACTCGGGTGTTGGAGTCTTTGCTGTTGGATGTTCTTGGGTTGACTTGACGTTGAGTTGAGTCTCGGGGCGTCCGTTCCGTTGTTCTTGTTGTTCTCTTTGCTTTGGGTTCAGTTGAGTTGAGTTCAAGTCAGAGAGTGAGTTGAGTTTGAGTTACGTATTTACGTATACGTTCAGTACGGATATCTCTCCACTAAGGTTTCGATCTAAGTTGTTCGTATTTGTGTGCTATGTAGGGCTAAGAGTAGTGGAAGAGCACGCAAAGGCAAAGGAAGAGCCAAGTGGCTGGCCGAACAAAGTTTTCCCTTCAGTCGAGCACCAGCTCTTTCACGGACACCTTCTCTCGTCATCATCATCCACGAACTATTCCTCCCCAACTACATTGCATTATCCATCTCCATACAATCCAACTCCATACAACAATACATATACAAAGTACATAACATACAAATACAATACAGTACACACAAATCCTATGGAGAACTTTTTGCTTACTTACTTATGTAAGTAACCCTTTCGGACTTTCGGTTTTTCTGTGAACTTCCCTTCCCATACGTCCCATACATCCAAATCCAACTCTTTACATATAAAATCCCACAGTATACAAATCTGTACAAGTGCAGTGTGTTTGGTGTCTTTGTCCATTACTTATGGTCATATCGTCTCATTTCACCCAAAAACTTGTTATGACTTGTGACTTTAAAAGATTTGACTTGAATAAGTGACGTAGGTATTTATGCACGTGTACTGTATCTGTAGAATTGAGATTTTGAGAATCAAAGAAGAGAACAGTAGCACTTGCATCTTGCATTGCATAGTTAATACCTATAGCTATAGCAGCTATTTACATAAAGGAACTGAACTTGCTTTGCTCTGCTCTTCTTGTGCTAATTGTTAGGAGCAAGTGAGTGTATAGTCTACAGTCTACATTACATTACATAGTATAATATTGAAAGCAAGGGAGGAAGGCTGACTTGCTCTTGATTCTAAATTCTATGTATGAATCGGAATCTCCGAACCGGTTTTCAGTTTGCCAACGAGTGCATACAGAACAAGTCGCTCTTCTTATTCTTCTCGTACCTACTACTACTACCTACGAGTTTACATACAATATACCTAACACAGAAGTGTGCGAGCTTGAATTGCAAATTGCAACTTGAGAACTCAAACTCACACTTTTGTCAACACAAACAATGAACCATTTACTATTTATTCTCTCTAATTAATAATCATACGACTTTGTGGAGTGATTCATGCAATTATTCCGCTAAGGACAGGACGACACCCTTAACATTATGCACATAAAAGGTACTTAAGCTCAACTTAAATGTAAAACCATTGTTATACACTCAAGGCACATTTACTACACAACAGTGCAGTTTATCCGAACGACAATTAAAGATACAATCCACTATTCTGTAACTGCAAGTTGAATTTGAATTTCATTCAGGTGTACATACATAATTGCACAAAACAGGTACTTACTTACTAATAAGAAACCAACTGCAACTCCTGTTTCTACGTGATTCCCATTGTGTGTAAGAAAATGTATGAAAAATGGAACTGCAAACTGGATTATTGGAGTGCTAGTGACTAACTCCCATTATAATATGTATACCTAAGACAACAATAATAAACAAAGCAACTTTTGTCAAGTGCTGTGACTTGCTCAAAAGTGTAAACCTGCAATTAACTCACTAATATCTGTATTCCCATTGTCAATGGATATTTGCATTCACATAATTACAGATACGGCAGGCTTTTTCTATGTGAATTGAACTCTTTGATGATTTTGTGTAAAAGTCCTTCTTTCTAAATACAAATAAGGATTTTTGTGCTTTGACTTCATTTTGCACTAAAATATTGGATAATTTATAAAAGACATTTCTCCTCTTCATCCGAATTACTTAAGAAAGTACTGAGAAATAATTTGGCTCTATTTTAAGTGATACAAAAGAATCAAAGTCTCAATTAAGATTTTTCAAGGAAACCAAAAACTTGGCTGAAAACATACATAGCGAAGAAAGGAGATTCTGAGAGAATATCGTGCAACATTAGCTCATGAATTCAATTATACACATCCTATAATAAACGGAACAGAAAAATTTATAGTTTCTCCCGTATGATTGTGTCCTTAACGAATTTTGCAAATTATTTCGTTTAAGAACGTTTTCACTTCGTGTGTATGCAAAAGTTCTACAGATTTCTGCTACATATTACATCATAGTTTCAAGTTCGTAAAGATCGTTCAACTTTTAACTAAAATTCATCAAGAACAAATTTGGACACTACATTACACTAGTACATACTTACATAGTGCGCACAAAGGATTTGTGAAGAATGAGAAGGAATAGCAAAGTTTTTGACATTGCTAAACTGTTCCTTAAAAATTGTATGCAGCATTTTTTGCAATAGGCGTCAATACTGAAAAATCAGAAAACAATTTGGCAAAAGTTAGTAAAATGAAAATACAGAGAAGATGAGGAAATCCGAAGAGGAACCAAAGCCAATGATGGAACTTTATAATTTATGTGAAGGACATGGAGTTGTTAGAAAGTAGTGTGAATTGTGAACGTCGTCGTTTTGGTCTGGACAAATAGATAATATTTGTTAGTATGCATGTATGAAGTATGAAAGATTATAAGAATACTGATGTAATCAAAATCAAGTGAACAATACAATCTGATCTGAATAAATTTAGTAGATCAAAGAAACATTGAGCTACGCATAAGGAACAACACCGTACATATAAATATATCCAGATCAATATAAGGATAAATCTTGTAACCAAACCAGCAAGTGGAGATCTGAAGGATCTCCAAACTCAAAGTCAAAATGAGGATTAAAATGCCAGCAGTGAGAATCGCACAAGGTATGTTCCATAACACATCTTTTCTATTAAGTACAAACGTAAACGTAACCTAACTGTCCGACAATCTGCCTATCTGCCACTTTATTTGAATACCATTCAATAATAATTGTCATTTTCCCTTCATTTCGTTCCATTTCCCTTCCTTCTTCATCCTAGCCATTGTATTATAATATTATTCAGATTTAAACTATTTAAACTCCTGTGGTATACTATATATAGTCTTATACTTATACTAACGCATCTTAGATTTTTTCTCACACTCACAATACAAATGCTCAGAGTAAGTGTCCCGTCCGATTCACTGCTCACAATTCGTTTTACATGAAATAAGCATACATAATAATATACACAGAATGTGAATGTAAGGATGTTTAAGTAGGCAGTCGGTAGTCGGTACTGAGGGAAAGGACACCACATAATATAATCAAATGAGAGCAGAATCAAAAAAAGAGGGTGACCTGACCTGATCAGATCTCTCTTTTGTATTCTTGTAAAATGGAAAAGTGTTTTTATTTATATGCACTTAGATATTATGCAGATATGTATCCTTTTCTACGTTTAGGATAAAGTACCTTAGCGAACTACCTTAGTATCTAAGCAAAAACTAAACAAAAACTCAACTACTTGCCTTTGCCTTTTCCTTCTTCCTATTTAGTTTTATTTCTACGTATACATATAAATAAGTATGTAATATTATGCTAATGTCATGCACTATCGTTTTTGTTGTAATGCTGATGTGATCTTTGGAAGAAAAAACTTTGTATCTATCCCGTGTAGCTTTTAATTTCACGGAATTGAAAGTGGTACCTATAGTATAAGTGTAGCTGCTAAGGTATCCTTTGGAAACCTTTCTTTTCTGTTCTTGTCAAGTTAAGTCAAGGAAAGACAAGGCAACTTACCTTACCTTACGTTAGTGATTACAATAAGGAAGACAAGTAGAGCCTGTTATGCGATAAACCATTCAATTCATAATTCAAACAACATTATGTATGTAGATAACTATGTATATAAATATTCCATATATGCAAAGTAAAGTTACAACAGTACAGTAAGCAAAAAAAGTTTGAGTCGGAGAAAAACTGACCGTTTTTAAAGGGGAACCTTTGAGGTAGGTAAGCACTTTGGTGCCTTGCCTTTCCTCTGGAAGGATTCTCGATGGTCTGCTCTTCTAAATACGTTCTATGCAAGTCCGACCCTTTTTTCTTTTCCAATTGTGTTTAATGGAACTTGGACGGATTTCTTAGTTCCATTTGAATATTCAACGGAGCAAAGTTATATAAACTCTATTTCTGTAAGTAGTAATACACAAGTTACTTATTTTCTGTTTACTTACGTTAATACACATGCAAGTTCTAGATTCTATTTGTAGTTATATTTACCCGTTCAATTATTACGTATAATGTGGCATCATTTGCCCATTCAGATTTTCCATGAGGATCTAGCTATTCTGCAGCATAGGGTAATGTAACTTGTATGTAATTTCTTGTGTTCAGTTAACAGTTCGCATTTATTTTATCTGTAGATGTATAAATGTATAAAATGTATTTGTACTTATATAAAGTCCCATCATCCAGTAGTGTCAGTCCAAGTCCAGTCAGCTACATCACAATCCCAGGTTTTTTCTTGTGTTTTTCATGGGAACCTTTCCTTTTTCTGCTTTATGTGTATTATCTCTCTACATAATATGTGACTACACATATGCTAATATACTGTCCCATTCCACTGTGTGCTTTACTGCGCTTAGGTAACTATCCCTACTATCTTGTATGAATTAAGTATATAGCTAGGTACTTATCTCGATCTCTACATAAATATTATGCATATATCTGTAGACCATACTAGATATATTATGACCAATGTGTATTAAATCTAATTCTATTTGCATTGTAGCAGATACTATGTACATACTATTTAGATGTGTACCTAAGTGTCCGTTCAGACTGGTTTAGTTACTTAGACTTGGTTTGGCTAACTTGTGTTAGTTAGTTAGTTAGTTGTTCCATTCTATTGTGTTGTATATTTAGATTATGTAAGTATCTACACCATTATACTGTACATACAGTAGTACATACAATAAGTGGTTTGGCTTTGTTAGTCTGTGGGGATCTATACTGTGGAATTATTTGTCCCATTCAGTTTCAGTGTTGCACAAAGTAACTAACTAAAGGTATTTAATTTAATATCTCAACACACATCGTACATAAATAAATAAATAACAGAAAGTTGAAGCAAAAGTCATAAGTATTATTCTAATCTGATTGTTGGCCAGGCCAGTTTATTATGTCTGACAATTGTTGAAGAACAAGATAGGGAATGTGTTTTGCTGTGCTGCAGATTATGAACTATCCTTTTCACAAAGACTTGTAACAATAAGTTGTAAATGTAAAGAAAGAAAGGTCGTGGCATGGCATGGCAAGTCAATATTCGAATCCAAGTCCAGTTGTTGAGTATTATCTGTATGTGTATGTATGTACTGTGTGATTACTATCCAACATCCAACACAGAAAGACACATAAGTAAGTATACAGAGTAGTATTCATCATAAAGTTAACTTACATAATATTGTAATGTAATAAGTAATGGTAAGTAAGAGAAGTGGGAAAATTTTAGCTAATGTATAATGTACAAGCTCATTGTGATGTGATGTGAGTAAAGTCGAATGATATGTAAAATGTAATGTCCCGTCGTGGAAATGCAGAGAAGGCACGGAAAGGTAATTGAAAGCTTCTTGACTTGCGTTGCTCTCAATTGAAATCCAGTTGCTTGGCTGTTGATGCGATGTGATGTGATGTGGATGTGAGTGCAGTGAGAATTTTTCTTATGCCTCCTTCCTATTCACATGCAGAACACAGAAAGAGTTAGTTAGTATTGTACATAACATTAGTAAAGGCAACGGTCAACTCAAAAACTTTAACTCACCTTAACTAACCATAAGTAATGTTAAGCTAATAGTGTTTCTTCCTCTAGAACAGAATACTTAATTGACGAGAGAATGTCTCGAGCTATTTTTTCTTAATTTACCTACAACACATCAGTGGGCAATCACAATCAGCAACAAAACTGTGTATTTATGTGATTATGAAAATGATTTTCGCAACGTTGTAATGTTATACTGAAATATAAAGTAATGTTTAAGTAAATGCCATCTTTATGCATTGAATCTTCAAGTGAACTTTTAAAAGTACAGATTTGTTTGTTTATTTATTAAATAAACTGATATTTTTCGATTAATTTCATTAAAATGGTATTTTATATGAAAAAATATTAATTCTGTTTCAGTAAAGACAAACACTTTGTTAAGTAGTAAATGCTTTATTAATGCCCCGTACAATATTATAATTCTTCGGTCTTTAATAACAAGAATATGTCGTTCTTCTTGTGTGATGTATTGTGTAGGCGTATTGGATTTTGTATGTAATCTACATGTGTAACTTTATTTTTTTGTGTTCTCCACTCGGCCGTTAACTTTTCTCTCGGTCCGTTCCATCCATCGGACTGACAATCATCATCCGCTCCAACTCACATCCCATCTTGGTTCTTTCCCAGCCAGCCTCACAGACTTACATCACACAGAATAAAGTAGCATCCACTTACTCATCTAGTAAAATCTACACAGAAACTACCCAGAACACCAACCAATCCAAACATGACATTATTTCACACAACATACATAAATACAGAGACCACTCTACTTTATTCTACTTAAGTACTGAGATACATAGGTACTTTCTATTCTAAATTCCAACTAAAACCCACCACTCTATCACTCTATCACAGAGTGGTTATTATTATATACAGTAGTACATTACATACAAGTTTCATTGAGTCAGCTAGTTCAGTCTCCGATCCAATGACTTGCACTTGACTCGACTTGACTTTAGAGAAGAACTTGACTAGAACTACAATTACAATTTACAATGCCTGAGATTGACTTTGTCCCTCGGTCGCCGGTTTGTCCCTCTCCATTCTTAAACTGGTGCTATGCTGCTTTGGTTTATGTGGAGATTCTAATAAAGGATGAGTATTTTTGCATCCTTCCCTTTATCGCCATACCTATCACTCACAGAAGGAGAAGACTAATAATAAGAGCTTCAGCTCATTCATTCATTACATATTCCATAATACTTATGTACTATACTACAAATATATTGTCAGTGCAATTAGTAACATGCGGATGTGTTTAGATTTTGAAGAATTTCCATTGACAATTATGTTTTAGTTTTATGAAGGGACTTTAGATACAATTAGAAAGACATTTTTGTTTTCTACGTGGAACAAAAGAGATATTATCTATTAAGAGATGAGGAGAATATCTCCCTGCATAATAACCAAGTTGAGATTTGAGTTCCAGAGTTGAGTTTCTTTCGGTCCAGTCCAGTTGCATTGGAGTATTAAATGACATGACATTTGGAAGCCGTTCCAACGCTCCCAATTGTCATCTTTATGAGTTTCAGGTCACCAGTTTTCCGAGGAAGTCCTTCTCAGCTCTTCTTCCGTCCCGTCATGTCATGTCAACTCAAGTCAAGTTGCTCTCCAGCTTCAACTTCCCCCAAAGCAACCTCATCTTCATCTCGTTCTTTGCTCCTCTGCTCTACATAATCCCTTATACTCTATTTACAACATAGTTATCCCAATAATACGCATACTACATACATACCTACTACCTACGTGCATATTCTGCTTCTTCCCCATTCAATATTCACAAACAGTCACTCATCTTTGTCAGTTTTATTTCTTTGACTTGACTTGCTACTCTTTCTGTTCAAAAGTAAACCAAAGGGTTTTAACCATCACAAACAAAACTGTAACTTAACTACAAATATCAAATGACAATGAGTTTCCTCCTCTGCAATATTATCTGTGATAGTAAGTAGTTTACACGCACTTACCTATATATTTATCTGTAGTACTTCCTACTCAATTGCTATTCAATAAAAATATAAGATTGACAATTCGCAACAAGACTACTTCACTTGACTTACTTTATTCTGTGCTAAAGAATTCCGGTCGCTAGCTTCCTACAATACAACCCATTTAGTTATGTAAGTAGGTATCTGTATTAAAGTTATTTGCTATTTTAGATATGTATCTCTATTCCTTATAAATATTTGCAAGGTTTAGTGTTGATTTTGGATGTACATGTTATACTAGTTTTGAAAAAACATTGAGGAATCATATTATTTACACTTACGACTTACCTTTTACTGTACCTGCGCCTTTACCTTACACATGGGCAGAAACAGGCTGAGAAAATTTCTTTATAGATAATGAAGCTTTATAGAATTATCATAGATCATTTAAAAAATACTATTTACTCCAAGCACAGTAGCAATTCCTTTCGATTTTTTGTAGGCATTTACTAGTAAAAGTGTTCTTCTTTTAAATATAATAACAATAAGGCTTAAAGAATTACGTTTGGCTTAATGTCAGTAACCTTAATAATAAAATTCAGAGAAATTACGTACATCAGTTTGCTAGAATTTCTGTCAGTCTACCATAACCCTGTTTGATTCAAATTAGCCATAAAGACTCCTAGAAATCTTAAGATTTTTAATAAATACTACATAATAAATATTAGTGGACAAAATTACCTGTAATTATATAGTGGAATTAGAAATTGCAAAATTTGAACAACAATGTCTACCCCGTACAAATACAATTAGAGATAAAAATAGGAGAGATTCGTTATACTAGAGTTGAGGGATCTTTCCGTCTTCATGTAAATAGGATGCAGATTTGGTAAATGGAAGAAATTTGTCAGAAATAAAACAAGTTACTGTACATGGAGAGATAGAATGGGAAGGTAATTGAGAATATGATTGCATAGTAAGCAGAGAGATATGGAATAAGGGGAATGCGTTGCTCTTGTTCGTGTAGTATTTATTTCTATGTACATGTACCTACACTTTTACTACAGAACATAACATAGTAGTGGTTGGTAGTAAATATTATGTAAAGGGTGTAATTTAGGGGCACACGTGCCACATTCACTTCTCATATAAAACAGTAAACAAAGCGACGCACAAATAGACAAATCTATTTTATAGACAATAATAAGAGTTCCACTGTATGTACATGCAAATACATATGCATGCACTATTTATATCAACAACTTTTAATACAAATTTATAGCTCACACTGATTACCTATTTCATGTAATAGCTGTAAATGAACGATATGAAGGTCGGAAGGATCTGTGTGCATCTATTTAATGTTGGTATTCATATAACACACATATAGTTCGTTGTGTTCGAAATTTTTACCATGTTCTTACAAATTACAAGCTACCTATGTAGGTAAATACAAGCTAAACAAAGCATACAACGCAATCAGATTTGATTGTGATTGAGATGATCTTTTTAATTCCATAGTGTGCCATTATTCGGGCTATACCAGAGCTAGAGCTGTAAATATACATTATACGATACTTAGTAGCAGGTATTTGTATGCTGTTGTGTTCGCTCTTTGTTTTCAACCCATTTTATGTATTTATGCATTTATATATTCCTAGGAGTACTTTGGCTGCACATCGTATAAAATACTTCGTTGTTTAGGTCGAGCTGAGGAAGCAATGATATATTCAGTAGAAGTAGAACGATATTTTGCATAGGGCGATGTTATATAACAACAAGTTGGTAGTGCATATAATATAATGCTATCTGAATCTGTAGCGAGAAATCACATACACGGTGTAAGTATTACGCAAACGTATGCATGCAGGAAAGTAAGAATGTATGTTATACCTACTGGTATGGTATAATCTGTGTGTGTGCATGCATTAATGTCCATTCATAAATTAAGTTGCAGTTTAGAAATACAAAGAGAGGAATAGAGCTCCTGATATGATTCGATCCGAGCGATGATACATTGTCTTCACTATGTACGATATATGTTATGTATACGAAATACAAATAAAAGCTTTGCATATTACGTAAGCATTACACCAATCAGTAAATTAAAGTAGGTAGGGTAGCTTTTTCCGTATGTGATTCGGTAGAGAAGAGGAACCAATATAAAAATGTAAATGAAAAAAGGCAGCATATGAAACCAGAAAGATGTATTACCTTCTAATAAGTGTAGATGTATAGATATAAAATATAAAAGTGAGGAAGAGAGGAGGAATATCCGATTTCCGAAATAAAGAGAAGAGATTATGTGATCCGTTGGAGTTGGACATCACATCGACTGCATTAATGCTCTTGGGTCTCTTCGTGCTCCGGCCGTAGTCCAGGCCAGGCAGAGTCCAGTATTTTTTCTATAGATTATTTTATTATAGATTCCCACCAATGCCCCAATGTGGACCACACCCTTACCTTCTACTCTCTTTCCGTAGCACCCAACTACATGTATCTATGTAAACATGTATGCATTTATACTTTTTTCTATTCATAATTGTGATAAATGTGATTTATACACAAGGCTGTTCGTCTATAGTGTGTGTGAGGATTATATATTTTTGAAACCCGTGTCCTAAAACGCCTGGGCACTCTCTATTCATATGTTTTTCTAAGTATCTTCACATACAACACCGAATCTCGTTTGTTTAGAATGTTATGCTATGAATGATATCAAATAATCAAATTTTTGCCTATTTCGTCCCAATTCACCCCAAAATTTGTTTTCTAAAATTGATTACCCTCTTTTCAAAAAGAAGGAATGACCTCATTTAAAATACTTACATATCCATTAGTAAACAGTAAACGATAGACACAATAATTAAAATTCAGGAGGAAAGTCTTTAAAATCTCGTAAGTAATCTGGGGAAACATGAACATACATAATAAGCACCTACTACAATATCACTACCACAATCAGTACCTATAGTATGTGTGTTATACTTAATATTAAGTTAGTAATCTTGTACATTTCCGTTTGAAAGCGATAAATAAGGTTACACATTATACAATCAAGTTCAAATGCAAACTTTTCCTCCACACAACGCAACGCAAAAGCCGACTCTGAACTTTAACTTTGTAAAAGTGATTCCATAAATTGCTATGTGCTTACTGTACAGTACTATGTAAGTATATGAAAGTAAGTTAAGTTAAGAACTCAAGTCAAGGTATATGAAGTTATGTACTTGAAGATATTTTGTATCAATGTATATATAGAAGGATATTAGCATATTATTCTACAAAATACAGAGCGAAACTGCATTATAAGGTTGTGGAACCTGAATTCTAAGCAGGGAGTAGGAGTATATGTACAAAATGAATATTGTAGCATAACGAAACTTGGTTTCCATCCTTAGCAAGTAGTAAAGAGGATCTCAGTTCAGTTTCTCTTCCTCCTTCTTGCCTTAGAAATCCCAGTCTTCTCTCTCAGAAATGGGATTGAGCTAAAGTGAAAACTTTAAGTAGATTCTTCTTCCTTTATAGAACTATTTACTAACATACCTTATATACACTTTATATTACATGCGTAAAGCATAGCAACTAAACTGTAATATTATGGCACTCAATGCATGCATGGACGAAGAGGAAGAAAAGTTGAGAACTTCTCATCTCTTGGTCTGGCTCTGGCTAGACTTTAGACTACATTCTAAAGCAAATGCATAAAATATTATGAAGCTTTCGATTATCTTGAATTTTGAATTTTTGCACTCATTGACACATTACAGAAGTACCTTGTGTTTTCTTCGTATATTATTTCTGGAGGTATTTATTAGTCACATGCATGGAAAGTACCTAAAATAGGACAGTGTTTTGTTTATTGTTGTCTTCGATAAACTTCCTTAGAATTTTGAATCAACACCTAAGTAAGACTTGCATTTTGCATTGGTTTATTGTTGTATGAGTATTATGTAAAGTTTGATAGTAAATAATAGTTTGTAATTCAATAGCCATCAAAATAAACGAAAGGAATAAAAGTTTCACGTGCTATTCTAATTCCTGCTGTATAGCTACAGTAGGATTGGACAGTTTAGTAACAATTGCAGGAATTACGATGGCTAATGGCACAAAATGTGGCCTTCCTTCGTTCTCCTCTAATGCCTTTCCTACGTGTATCCTATCTATGTTGCTATATTTGGCTACCTAATTTATACTTATGTAAACGTGCGCCAACGACACTCGTAATTCTGAAGTGGGTTCAATAATTGTGATGTGAGGATGTGAGGTACCTTGTACTATATTTAGTATTACCAATAAAATAGCAGACAGTGCAGTGCTGTATTAGAAATACATAATGAATAGGTATCTTACAATTTACAATTGCATGAAAAAATAAGAGAGTGGACATGACATAAAAAAATATTTTATAGCTTTACGATACTTATTTGTACGTAGTTATGTAGTTAGAAAGTAAATGCAGCATCACACACTAAAATTACACTCGCAATCACATTCTCTCGAACGATAAGTGAAAATTAGAATGACAAATACAGGCGAAACAGACTTATTGATAATGTGGATCTGTTTAAACAGTAGTTGCTTTGGTTTGGTCGGCTCTGTCTGTCTTTATGTCTGGCCTGCATCATTGCATTGGTCTCTTTCTGTTTATAGTACGTATGTAATATGTAAGTAAAATGTTGGCAAGGCCTGCAGAATCGTCTCTTCTGGTCTGGGTTGATGATAAATAGTATTAGGCATGTAATGTAGCATTTAGGTACTCAATACTTTTTATTGCTTCTTTGCTTGTAAAAGGAGGTATCATATTATTTAATTTAAGTATATATTCCAGTCCAGATAGCCACACTTTACATTTGCATTGTATGCATTTACAAATTCCCTATTTTCTTCTTCGTTGTGAATGGCAAATGAAACAGAAAATATATTTATAGGGGTACACACTTATTGCGTATACAGATAAATACATCTGTAATGTATGGTACAATATTTACATATTTATATTGCTTTTCACATTGAATGTTTTAAACTAAATGCTAAACATACGTATGTGTACATCGGATATGGTCTGGCCTGCTCTCCTTCAATTGCATTGTTACTTTTCTAACAATAAGCTCATCTCATCTCATCTGATGATCATGGGAGTGTATTCTTTATATGTATTGCATACTGCATATAATATGTATTTGTACCTATAAATTATAATATGTGTAATAATACAAATAATGGACAGAAGAAGCAGATGAGGGCAGAGGAGAGCAGGACATGACATGACTCTGTACGAAAGCCTATATAGTGTATTGTGTTCCTCTGTCTGTGTGTCTGGAGGTCTGGACTGCCGACTTTGGACGGCGTGTGCCAAGCCACACTCCAATGAAAAAAACCAAAGCGAAAGAGCTCACGAAATGAAACGAAACCAGTTGGTCATTCTGAAAGGAATCTCTTTTGGTCTGGTTATACTTTTACTTGTACATATTATTGTTAGATGGATGGATGGTTGGCCAGTGCAGTGCACTCACTCACTATCCCATTCATTGCCATTTATTCCCATTCACTCCATTATTCCTACTGACTAAGGACCGGGCAGGTATTCATAAAAAATAATGTCCTTGAATACATATACTGATATAAATCCCTCGTGCAATATATATTTGTAAGTACCTTACTAGGTCCTGATATAAATAGAAGGCAATATAAAGGCCCTTGTGTCATTCATTCATTAGGGGAGAGGAACATTGTCCTTTATTCATCTGCACAAAACAGATACATACAGTACACAGTACACTGCAGGACTTAAGTTCTCTTAAATCCTAAACAGTAAACACACGTAAATAAAGCAGAGGAGTTGTAATGCTTCTCTGTGTTCTAATATTATTTTTATTATTATCTGTATGTACGTATAGGTAGTAGGTGCCTTGATATAAAATGTCCAATGCATCAGATCACAGTCACAGAGTGACGAGAGCAGCCCACCGCATTATAAGAATGGATCTCTAAATGTGCGTATCCCAAACCAAAGCAAAGCAAGTGCGACCGCCGCCGCTGCAGAGTTTCCCATGTGTTTTTTTATAATTTTTCGGACGCTAAGAGTAGAATGAGAGCCAATTATTAATGGTTTGGTCAGACTCGCTTGTGAGCAGACGAGAAATAGAAAAGGCAAGAGGATATTATGTCATCCGATGAGAGGCTCTCTAAAAAACCAAACTTCAGATATACATAAGGGACACCAGACCAATACTGTACGACAGAACAGAACATATGATGCAATGTTATATATATGGGATAGATTTCTTTATGTAACAGACATACAAACACAATAGAGACAAATGAATGATTGACATGCTATGTCAACGCATGTGATTCTTTTAATTGTCTTTATTCTATTTACATATAGTAGACACAAAATATGTGTGCAGGAGAGTACAACATCATCCATGCATGTAAATAAAATGTAAATCTATATCAGTGTATTAGTAAATGTGTAATATACAGAATACAGAAGCTAAAGTATTGATAATAATGATACTATGTATATGTAGACTATTTTCCGTAAGTAGTTTATTTACCTTAAAAACGATTAGCATCTGTAAATACATAAATAGAAAACTTGTAATTAGTCACCAATATTTATGACACTGCGTAATAAACAAGTGGAGATGTACTAGGTAGAAGAGATGTGGTCTGCATGATCATATGATGTATTTAACTGGACAGAATTAAGTCCACTTGAATAATAAATAGAATAGAGATGGATGTATGGGCACTCGAAGTCAATTAGTAAAAAGCTGAGCGAGTAGAACAGAAGAGATCTGTTGGCTATTGAGAAGAGAATATAAATCCCCTGTGACAAACACTTGGAAAAGTTCATTAGCATTTTAGTATTATTTTGATGATTTGATTTAGTTGGATTGGCTTGGCTATGTGGATGTGAATGTGTGTGGTTTGCTTCATTTCCATCTCATCTTCTCCAATCTACATATTACAGATATGTACATACATAACATTTACGACTATACAGAATATATCTTCTAACGATCTATATTCATAGCATCTGATGTTGATGTCTGTAGCTAATTTACGTACGTATACGTATATACATATATGTCTTGTGTACTATGGACGAAAGCAAGTAAATTGTTCAGCCTGGATATTGGTCTGTCTGTCCGGCCAAATTTTCTCCATTTGGTTTTGTCTTTTTGTATTAGTCAAATGAGATTCACGGATGAACGAATTTCCTTCTCTGTATGGATCTACAATAAGTACGTATAACAGAGCGGATATTTATTAGCATCCTACAGATATAATATGTATGTAAATATTCCTTGGCTCTAATATAATATGCAGATGAATGTTATGGATATGGATTGACTGGACTGGAATCGAATATTTTTCTCATGGTGTGTGGTGCGGTAGTATTATCAGGATCTGTAATTCTGTACGAAAGGAATTGCTTCGTCTGGACAAACGAGTCCACTCCAATTCTTTAATAGGATATAATACTCTCTCTCGTTCTCCAGTCCACGCCACGTCCAGGAGGAACTGGTACAATATTATAAATGAGTTACTGCATATGTACAAATATATTCTCTACCTATCTTTTGTATTAAACAAGTATTGTTTTTGCATGGACACATTTATATAAATGGTAAATGGTTACCAATCGTCCCAATCCCAATGCATCTCTTCATCTAATTCTCATTTTCCTAAATACATGACTGCATCTATATTTTCCTACAGACGGAGACAGAGCAATATAATATTCTATCCTGTTTTCTGTTTTTGATCTAGCCTATGCATCTGCATTGTTAATTCGTTTCTTTACTATAAACTACAAGGTATACATTATACTCTGTATATATCTAATAAATATGGAGTATACAATAGAGAGGATGCAGATGAGTCCAAGCCAAACGAGACCAGACCAGACCAGGGCAGAGTCAATCAACAGTGAGATGAGATGGGAAAAAACTATGATATTCTATTGGTATGGATATTGGTATTAAGGGGACCTCCTACCAGGCATAATAGAAATGCTTTTCTACATACTATGTATGTATAATATGTAATGTATGTATAATATCATTGCATTGCATGAATGCATACAAATACACATCTACATAGAATACTTATTTATTGCAACAGAGCGTGGAGGCTTCCTTGCTTTCCTGCAATGAAATGAAAATCATTTTTATCCCATCTTTCTTTCGTATGTACATATTTATTAAGTATGTACCTATCTGAATATTAATATTTATCTGGACTGGACATCTATCCTTCCATATGGGCAAAATACCTACCAATATCCACCTAGTTAATACTACATAGTGTACATATACATCAATGAATTTATTTATTAATACTGTGTACAGTGTATAGCGTAAAGCACATCCGTAGTAACTACCTATTCACTTTTGTACACAAATAAACGCTCTGTATTTATTATCCTATCTAAGCAAACCAACTTTGGTCCAGCTAATGAGGTTTATATAATTTCTATTTTTAAAACACGTACCACAATATAGGGGTTTAATGAGATATTCTCCATATATTACGAATGATTCTTTATTTAAATAATAATAATACAATAAATAAATACAAATATACAAAGGTCCGTAGTACACAAACTATAGCTTGCTGTTAAAAAGATGTCCTTTATTTTACGGAACTCACAATGTTATGTTTACACAGAGAATTTATTATGTTATATAAGAAGCTAGAATGAGGATTGGGAAGTATATTGTGGAAGATAGAGGATTGTGTAGCACGGTAGTTGTGTTTTGTTGTGTGCATTGTGTTGTTTTGAGTTGACACGAGTGCTTATGGCGATCGGATTTCCCATGGAATTTTATTTGATTACGTCTGCTCAGTTGATTTGATTACATTAGTTTAGTCCGACACTAAATAACTTGAGGTTTCCTTTCAATAGCTAAACTATACTACGTATATGAGACTATGAGAGTGATAGCTACCTTTTACGTACAAGAAGAGAACAGAGAGTTGTGTTCGAATATAATAATAGCTTGAGGTTCTATTGGACTTGCACTCATTCCTCAAACACTGGAGACTTGGACTAGACAGAACTAGACTTGACAAAGTGACAAAAAGAAAAAGGCCGCCGGTCATGTCCGTGTCTCCAGATACTAAAATGAAAACTTGTATTCCATACATTATATGCTATATCTGTAGGTGTAGTATAAAGATTGCTCTATATATAAAGATATATAATATTTGTACATACATAAAGGAAGGAAAGCTACAGGGAGTTTCTAACTAACGTAATTAACAAAGTCAAGCTGGCTTGGTTGGTTGCTCTGCTCTGGTTGACTGGATGGCTGGAGAGTCAAGGGACAAGGGAAGTGTTTGAAAGAAAGTTGAGTAAGAGTGTGAGGAGGAGGTGGAGGAGGAGGACATGGAGGAGAAAGGGAAATATGGCTCTTTGGTGGACATCACATCAACATCACTCGCTTTATTCAATTCTGCCATTGTTCCTTCCCTTCACATACTCACAATTGCTCTTGGCTAGTCTTTCTCCAGCCAGTTTGTCCAGAACAGGGAAAGGAAACTAGGTCGCCCGCCTGTGTAGCCTCCTGGATCACTCACTCACTCTCCGTCTCCTGTTTACGCATGAGATTCGATTCGATCCGGGAGGGATTTACTTTCCAGTTTTACTCGGACTCGCCAAGCTCGTCTACTCCTTCCTTGAAATGTCCATTCCTTTATATTTTATATAATACTGGAACAACTGGAACGTTTATTTCTACAGATATAACCAAGGAACTGGACTTGGAACGTGTATTTACTTACATAAATACATACCCAGCAGTATGTCGATACATAAATAATGTATGCAAAGAATAGGAGCTACTTCCTCTTTTGTTATCCCTGTGAAGCAGAACAATCACAATTCCGTCTCCGTTCGTCTACTACTGTATCTGAATGTAGTACTTGCTAAGTTGTCGCTATCACAATATCTATTGACGATTGTGTGTTATGCATTCACATTACTTTTTACATTATAATAAGTATGTGTGAGGATATGCTGACTATATAAATATGTGTACAGTAAAGACAGGATAGGACAAAATATACCTTTTCATTCTTTCCTTCCAGTAGTCAGCAGAAATATTTACATGAATGACTTTTCCATAATGCAAAGTTGGTATTGCTATGCAGAAATGCTTTGCAGTTTGCAGTATATACAATACTTATATTTACTTATGTACGGCATACAAACAAGAAGAAAAGTAAGACTGCGTGTATCCACGGATAAGAATTCAATAGGAATATTGTAGAGCGTCCAAGTCCAATTCGCGACGGATTCTCTATAGATCGTACATACAAATATCTGTGATAAGTATAAATGTATGTCGTGTAGGTAATATATGTATGTAGTAATGGTTGCATTTGGCTTTCCCTGAGTTGGTTTGGTCTTTGGGTCTCTGAGCATTTCCTTTGCATTGCCTTTGCATTGCCTTTGCCTGGCCTTCGCTCTATTCTCGTTGTTGGACTCATTCGGGAAAACAGAGCGAAAGTTTGTTCGGCTGTTTGCTGGCTGTTCTGCTCCCTGGGATGGGCCATACGGGGCTGGACTCTGGTCATGTGTGGCAAATCCGAGTCTCCGAATTTCCTTGAGTCAATGTACCTGCGTCCTTTGGCCGAGGTCCGTCCGACGGCACTCCTTGCAATTCTCTCCAGCACAGAATAAACTGGACTGGACCCAACGCCAGCACAGACCAGACCACATACAGTCACTCTCCAGTATTCTTCGCGTCCTCCAATTCGGGAATTCTGGAGAAATTAAATTACTTTAAGAATATTACAACGGAAATCTTCTCCGCTTTCTTTTCCATTACATCATAGTGCACTTTCCACTAGTGGACAGTGTAATAGCTATATATAACGTTGGTGTACATATAGTACATAATATATAGAAAGCATTTTAATATATCTACGTATGTATGTGGTTAGTTAAGTATGGAAGACTTTTCCTCCCGCGACCATCACTCATCTCCGAGCTAATCTGCCGACTACAATAAGCAGACCATTACAAACACTTGCCAACACAATTCTCCATTCTCTGTTGAAATTGGAAATTCGGATATTAATACTTTCCCAACTTTCCTTACAATTCTAATGCTAATGAGCAAGGGAAGGGTTGCGGTCTGGTTGGTGTGAATGTCGATCTCTTCTTATTAAACTACAGATCCGCATCAGCATCAGAATTCATAGTAGAAATCTATGTACACATGTACTTATCTATTTATGTATAAAAAATCCCAATATCCCATTGTTATGCTTAGCTAGCCAAATCTCTCGATCCTGCCCTGCTGTATCAGCATCTAATATTCTTCATTCATTCTTTATATTAAATTTTGTGTAAGTACTTTTACATAGAAGGTTTTATTTTTCTTTACATAAAATACAATAGGGAGATTGTGTTTTCAAAGGTAAGGGTCCATCTACAATCTACACACGATAAGTATAAAATGAAGGGCAATGTAGCCAGTAAATGGCCAAATGAAATTAAAGCGATAAGTGTAGAAGACTATTTACCTAATGTAAGTAGAATGAGATGTGAGGCAGAGCTTAGCCATTAGCTTTAGCGCACTCATCCTCATCTCAACTCTACTCTTCTTTTACTAATTAAATTATTACACACGCGAAAATTAACAAGAAGTCTGCAGAAAGCAAGAGCATTGCACTGCTTTCCTCATACTACATAGCTACAGCTATGTAGCTAAGCTAGAGCCTAATTTTATCTAAATAATTTAGACCACACATACTTACTTACATTAGTTATGTATAGTTAGGCACTTCCTTACTCAACTTTCTGGAGTGTATGTACGTAAATATATAAACAGACTCTTGAGTGGATCATAAGTAGGATGTAGGATACAGGATATCTAGTAAATATTAAATACATAGTATGCTAGGAAAAGTTGCTAATTGCAAGATTTGGCCTAAGTATTTGAATTGGAGCAATGTGGGCAGTTTTCCACTATTTTAATTAGGATAAAGGCTATTTCGGTGTTTCGTGTCATATAAAGAGTAATAAACACTGAAAGGGTAAGATACTAGTATGTATGATGTATAGCTACACATTTCTGTGGCATGGTATGGCTTATTAGAATTTAGAATGCCTTGCCTTATGTAATGTAGCATTCTGGCCAGCCTTGGCCATACATGCGAGGGCAGAAGTCGAGTCAAGTCGGTTCAGGTCACCCTGCAACATTATGTATTATTATTCGCTTCACGAAAATGTCAATATGCTGTGCTGTCCTGCTCTGCCTGCATGTCCTCTCATCATCTCCTTTTATCCACAAAGACTAATAAGGTGCATCCTCCTGTGTATGTGTCTCTATGCAGATATACTAAGTTTTTAAGCCCTTTCAACACACGGACGCTACAGCACTTTTTTCCAGATGTGGATAAGCGCAACTCTTTTCTTTTATGTGATACTTACACTTACATTCTCTATATCCATATTACAATATATATATGCCTGAATACAGTATCTATGATTATAAAATTCACATGTAGCATATTATACCATATGTACAATAGAATATTGGCATATGTACAGATATATACACTATGTAGTGTAGTATGTGTATGTAGAGACAGAAATGCTATATTTATGAACGTAGACGGAAAAAAGAAGAATGGATCGATAGAGTTACGTTACAAGTAGGTAGTGTAGCATCTTAGTTTAGTAAGTGGCATACGTATGGTACAGGAATTCCTTGCTTTGCTAAACTACTATCATAATATTCTGTGCAGTTTTGTTCAATGTTCAGTTCAGGTCCAGGACAGTCCACTATCTCCCTGTACTACGACTACACTAACTATTTCATACGAAAAAGGAATACAGATACATATTTTATACAAAAATGAATGTCGTGGCTTTTTTGACTTCTCGGTCCATCTCTGTTTTACTAACTTACATGTAGGTACGTATTGTATTGTCTCATAGAATCTTAGGCTTGGGCTTGTTGACAAGACGAGTCTATATATTATAAATACCTAAAGATATATTTTGTATACGTAGATAGTACATATGAATTGTGAATGTGTTATCTGTCTGATGTATGATATGTGAGTGAGTAAGCTTTAGCATTTAGGGCTTGAAAATGTCTCCAGTCCTGGAAAAGAGTTGCGGTCTATTCTCCTTCTATTATGTATTCTTGTTGCAAAGTCAAGTCAACCTCTGGAGAGATTCGCTCTCCTCAACACCGAAAACTGACTGCAGTTTTATACGATATACTTACTTATACTCTTATACTCTTATAGTACATATAGAACTCTTCTCAACTTCCTTTGTTACCGTATTAGAATATAATGCAAGTTTCGTCGTCACAGGCTCAATTCAACTCTCCAGTCATTTGAGTTACCTATAGAAGATCCCTATAGTATAATTCTCTATACAGTACTGGTAAGTAAGAGTGTACTATAAGTACACTTATATATATCTATGTAGTATGTATGTACTGTTAAAGATATATACATAGAAATTGAAAGTCAGCAGAACTGAATGAGTTATACTACTATATGTAAGTATATCTAAATATATGAAGAGGAGATGAGCAGATGAGATGAGGAGGAGTGGCATGAAATATCTACAGCTATTGTGTGCAATGAAATATATGGGAATAGATAGATAGACAATCGTAATTAAAATGAACTTTGTAATGTAATCGCTAGGTAAATGCAAAGGAGATAAAAGCTTTTTCGGGAGGAAATAGATACATGCATGCATATATTATGTTATGTAACATGTGAAAGTGTGTAGTGTGTAGAGAGAAATGATAGACGAGCAGAAAGAAGGACGTAAACTCAAAGCGAGTGCATTTCCCCGCACTTCCTACAAATTTACATTACAATGTCAATGCAATTTTTATAATACTTTCCTATACATATCTGTATACATATACGCTACTTGCCTAATATTATGTATGTATGCATATACATAATAACACATTCATTCATGTATGTATCCATATGTAATGCGTCTAACTATTAAGCAAGTCGAATTGAACACACGACACGACACGCACATCTATTTTATATCATTCGCAATAGATAAACACATTATAAAAGCTCTTGCATATTATGATGAGAAACCACATCAAATCAACTACAATATTTATACGCATTGGCAAAAATACGAACAATATATTACATATTCGTATTTCGGATAGATTTTTGCATATAAACGCAGAATCCTGTTTACAATTAAAATTGTGTGGAGTTGGAATAAAAAATTTTATAAAGTATGATGTAGGGGACTCGTTAATTATCCCACGTTTGTAATTGTCCATTTAGTGTCTTGTCCCTGTCTCTTCTTCTGTCTCCTTCTGGTCTCGCATTTCAAAAACTGTATTGATAATGAACTATTAGTGAGTCTGCTGTACTGCGATAATGTATGTTTAGCAGTGACCATGGGTTCTGGTGACGTAGGTACTTAAGTATAAATACAGTCAGTGAATCTGCTACAAAAGGATTAATAGCATCATTTTACTTGATGCTAAAATACAGTTTCTCGTATTTCATTCTATCCAGCAGAATCCTTCACTAAGGTTCCCTAATTGGCTTGAGAGTTGAATGCTCCCTAACCTCTAACTAACCGTAAGCCAAATCCAAAGTCAAAGAATAATTCAGAATGGTCAAATCAAATAGAAAATCGATCCCATTAATTTTTAATATCTTTCTCAACTGCTAAAATGCACAGGCAGCAAGTTTCATTGAAATTATGTAGTGTACTACATAGTACAGTTATATTATTATGTCTGCAATGGACATGCAGCAAATATAGTATTATTAATAGTAAGCATAGTTTCCCAAAGAAAAGAAATAAACAATAGTACTTTTCAATAATAGGACACATATTAGTACATATGGCTATAAAACTGTAACATAATACGTAGTAATTAATGTTATGGTCGAATTCAAGGTTATAAAATCTTGTCGTAGATTTATCTATGTGACCTATTGGTTAGAGTATCCATTTATTTATTAATGCAGGTTCCTACCTTTTACTATGTAAATACTTACCACTGTACATATACGATGTATTTTGTTCGGAATATTCCAATTCCAAAGGTATAATATTTATTGACATATAATTAGTTTACATACATACATACTAGTATTTTTCTTTATTATTGCTTCTATTGTTGTATGTAAGGTATTACATAAATATATAAAGCTACTGGGTTTTCTTAAACAAATATAAAAGATGGCTAATCGTGATGATAAACAAGTCGGGGAAAGAGACAGAGCCATGCATTCAAGTGTGCTAAAGAAAGAATAATAGAAGGCAGTATGACGTTTCTCGCTGACAAACCGTTGCCAGGATGTAGAGCCAGTTGAAAATGTAATTTGATGACAGAAACTATATTTATATGGTCTTAACTTAATATAAGGTGAATTATATCCTATATGGTGCAATACTGAGTTTAGACAGACAGAATCAACGTTAAGTCAGAGTCTCTTATGGAAAATGTCTATAAGTATAGCATAGCATCAGCGTCATACTGTAAGGCGTTCGATGTTAATGACCAAATGCTCAACTCCAGTTGAGTCTACATTCGACATTGCATTGAAGCCAAAGCCAAAGCCAACAACTGCTCCTTCTTGTCTCATCAATGTTTTCCTTACTTTACTTTACTTTACTCACTTTACTTACTTGCATACACACACACAGAGAAAGAGGCTAAAGCTAACAGCTAACCGGTGCTCTCTATGTATGCTGAATACTAAAATAACGATGTAACCGATTCCTTACGAGTCATTCACTACTTTACTGTAGAATATTATATATTATATGCATAGTAGTTACTTAATGTTTCTCCTGATGTGATCTCTACTCTATTTACTTACAATATGCATATAGTATTTATAAGGAGAGAATTATAATATGTAATAGTAGTATTAAGTATAACAAACATATTAAATAGACATATAAGCGAAAGAAAGAACGACCTGACCTCATCCTTTTTATTTTATTACCTGCCGGAGGAAGTACACTGATTACTCCTTATTCACCACATCACACCACAGCCATTAACATTAATATCGTCCTATACCTGACTTGACTTGACTTGACTTGACTTGGAATATTCTACAAAAGCTAAAACTACATAAAGTTAAAGTAAAATTGTTCCTCACTCATTTTACATATATTTAAGTGCGACATAATATACTACATGCTTGTCTGTGTATATATTTTTATTAACTGTCTACTATATGTATAGTACATACTAAATAGCTACATACATAAATATTTAGGATTTTATTATTTCAAACTTGTATTAAATAGTAGGTCTAAGTGCATGCATGCGACAATTCTCTATTATGTTGATAATTCTACCTGTTCTGCATGCTGATCTGATAATTAAGGGATGTGATGAGATGCATAGTATAATACTACAAAGGTGTGGATGGATAATGTATAATCATATCGTCTTTGATTTCTAAATCAGTCTAATTGTGATTTATTGTCTGAATTGCTAGTGAAAGTTGCTTCCTGCTCACTTTCTGCGTACTCTACTCTACTCTGCTCGCTCAGACAGAAAATTTATCCATCTATTTATTACCATATTTCACTTAAGCATAATATTTAGGTGTATTGTATCTGTAGCTTAACTGCTTAACCATATCACACCATATCACACCATACCACACCTCGTATTCGCATATAAGTACATATAGCATCTGGATTAGGATCTTATATCCTCTGTGTACTGTACTGTACTTATACTACTTTCCCACTCACTCTACTAAACACCGAATGTTACAATTAATTATACAATGTGTGGTAGATACAGTTATAGTATTTATTACTTTTGTATGGCAGAGTTCTCATGCATATAATAAACACATATATACATAGGATATTATAAGGACACGTCATATGAATCAGACAGAGGTAGTTATCATATCATATTGTTATGCATTTCACACAGACAGAGACAGGCAGGACAGGACGGCCCAGACCAAGCCAGGCCAGGAGTTGTGTTAAAAGAAGAGCTGCTATTTTGTAGTGAATGGGAAAAAGGCCTTTATTCTCTGTGCTGTGTGTCCCCTGCTCTGTTTTACATATATTTATATAATGTATGTATGTATAATGTGCAGAGGAGAAGGTAGTTTGTGTTAAACAAATGTGTATGCCCTGCTTGCCTGGATTGCATTATGTTTATTTATTATGGAAAAAACCAGCATGCAAAATGCCGGAATAGGCCAAAAGGAGCTCTCGGTATGGTGCTGTGAGTAAAACACTAAAAGAGCGGATTATCATGTTTGTACATTCATAAATGCATTGATCCCATTGTAGTCCCTGTCGCACTCAATTCAACAGCAAATTTTGTTTCCTCCGCATCCATCCATCTGAATCTCTATGTAAACGTTCAAAAAGAAACTATAATGCCCGAATCCCTCCATGGCTTCTGGCCTGCCTCGTCTACGTCTGGAGTCTGGACATACAAATATTAACGAACCGTAGATCTAAGGTCACCCTATATAGCTAAACACATTATGTTTTATAGGAATGACACATTATTTTATATGCTCTGCATTATCTGATGTGACCTGATGTGATCTCAGTGATCTGGTCACACATACCCAACCAACCAAACTACATAGGATTTATTTATATACATATTTCTCTCCTAACTTTTTGCTGGCAAATATTTTTCTAGTAAAAACACACAGAGATAGATATTTTCTAAAGTTAAATGCTAAAGTTGAAATTCCCAAATAAAAAGGTTTCTGTATAAAATGTAGGTCTGTAATATGCGCATGTATGCATTTATTGTGTAGTTTTGAAGGACAATGGTTAGTAAAGAGATGAGGATGATGATGATGATGCGGGGATGTCAGTGGTCTAGTCTAGTGGGATAGAAAAGCGATTTCCCACTTCACTTTCCCACTATTTCTGGCCGTTTACGCAAGAGAAGATGAGAGTGAGAGGCCTAACTAATACTAATCTAAAGTAAGGTCCGCTTACTTAGGTATGTACAAATAGTATTTGGGAAAAGGACCCCCATTTGGTATAGGGCCTGAAGGGAGGGTCACCACTTTTTTATTGCACATATTCCACATTACACACATAACACATGCATATAATATAACATAACCTAACTTAACATAACGTCGTGTGTTCTTTTCTCCTTTATTTTATTTTATTTTATTTTATACTTTAGCATCCCATGTACTGCTATACAGACCTACTGTTATTTTTTCTCTTGTTCTCTCTTTCTGTCCATTACCCAAACGGACATTGAATCCAAACGGTACCATGATATGACAAGCAGGCCAAGCCAATACTTACAATACATATACAGGACATATAGTTACATAGAAATACAAAGTGGACCCTTACATTACTGTATAAGGATATAATGTCAATGCCAATGCCAAGGAATACCCAAAGGACGGAAAAGTCCATTCATCATAAAAATTTTGAAAGGGACTCCTCACTTCACTCACTCAGATCATAATAATATCTCTTCTCTTATTCCTTCATAATATACAATATTTTGTATACCTTATACAGCACAGTAAACAGAATCCCTTACACACAACTAACAGTGCTTGTCCATCCACGCATACAACAATATTACCTAAATTCAATGTACTTATGTACATACCTTCTAGAATTTTGTTTTCAAAAACTTTTGAAAAACGAGTGGATTGCTGGATTGAGTGAAGGGAGAGTGAGCTTTTGCTTTTGCCTTGAAGGACAAGGACCTACTGATAGAAATTAACGCATTACTATTATGTAGCTATAGAGAAAACACTTTTTGGGATAGCTGATAGCGGATAGCAGACGGCAAGTTTAGATTTAGAGCCCTAGGATGGACATGGCCACAGACATGGACAGGAACAGGACAAGCAATCCAATTCCAACCTTTGAACCTTCAATCATCCCTTCAGTCCATCCAATTCAATCCAAAACTTCCAAAAGCAATGCAATCATGACTTTCGTTATTTCACTATTATTCCTTTATCCTTCCTAACCTACATACTACATACTACATAAGGCTACTAAACAAGAACTTGGAGTTTGACATCCGATTTCCTTTATACAACAAGTTTACCATTTCATTATCTGAAATCTTACCTCATTTTATGACATTTACAGTTCACATGTTACACAAAAACTGTATTTACAAAAGTACAAGTAGAGTAAACTGATTTATACAATAAATTGTAGAAATTTTTACAGTATCTTTGAAAAATCAGTCTACAAAATATTAGATGCTCATCTGCTTTTTATTTATAAATATATTTAGTTGTTGAAGGGAAATATGGATAGTATTTAAGTTTAGTGTGTATGTATATATCTTATAGGTATATTATGAATTTACTAGTTACCACAAATACTCATGACGGGTTGTAAAGTAAATTGTAATGTAAAAGTAAAAAGTGTGTTAGCTATTTTAGTTTTAGTTTAGTTTGTGGAGATAGTGCATGTGTTTTGTGTATTGGGTTGTATAGGAATATTGTGTAGGAATAAGAGATGATGTGTGAGACGAAAGGGACCCTTCGTTCTTGTTTCTTGTTCTTCCTGCCCTTCCCTTGAGTGAGAGGAAGCTTCGTCTCCTCTGGCCAGGCCGATGGAACGATGGAACGATGGAAGCAAGGATTAGCCTCCGACTTAAAAAACACTTGGACACAGACTTCGCATGGATGGAGAGTTTTTTTCTCTCCTCATGTTTTTCTCCTGGCTTGGCTTGAATAATGGCTAAAAAAGGAATCATAATAATAACACGAGAAAAAGAGGGTCCTGCACTTCTTTTCGTTTTTAGTGCGTGAACCTAAACTCTCACAATCTGCCCACATGCCATATGGAAAATTCAACTCTACTTACTTAACTTAACGCTAGTTAGTTACTCTACTTCGTTATCTCTCTCATACCTATTATTATAACATCATGTGTGTACATTATTATCTATTCTTTACTATCTGCAATACAATCCACTCCTTTTATATATATATGGCTATGGCTATACAAAATATAATACTACAATACAATACACACTTTAAAACTCTAAACTATTGAAATCCTTAACATTCCCTTTTTGTTCTTCTCTTCTTACAAACGTTGTTACATAATACTTATTATATTATTTCTAAAGTAGCTAACTAAGTATGTATTATCATATTTTAAGTATCTATGTAGATATTGTACATATAAACATACATACTAGCTAGCTACCCTAAAAATAACCTTATTCTGTCTGTTATTACATTACTATACATGTGTGAAGGGTATGGACGCAGTTCGTGTAACTACATTTACTTATGGGACATCCTTTAAATGGAAAAATATGGTTCATTACATTATTATGTATGAATGTATGTAGGTATAGATATGTAATATTGCGATCCCTTAATTTGCTTTGACATGAGAGGATCTGTCTGGACTTCTGTAAAAGTACTTTTGTCAGGTAATAGTACGTGCATTATAAACCATCCCATTGTTTTCTAATTACAAATCAATGGAATATCTTACAGTTGTGTTAGTGTTGAGTTCCAATTCCAATGGTTAGGTGAGTTAGCTAGGTCAGTGGCTACTTTTGTGTAAGTGGAGGGTACTTGAAAATAGTTATTGTGTAGTTGTAGTTATAAGGAATATAATAAATAAGTTCAGGAGAATTGGAATCGCATGTTTCCTCTTCTCATTCACCTTCTTCCTTTAAATTAAACACTTATCATTCTCATTAATCTGGAATTATTGACGCCTTCTTCTGAATGAAAGTTGGGAGTCCATTCCAGAACATGTTAGGACATTGCGTAACGTATTTTTAATGAATGTAATAGAGGTAGCCCTTCATTTTGACTTGTGTGTCTGGGGTTTCTCATTCATAAGAGAAATATATTATGTATATGTATGCATAAGTACCTATAGCTATGCACATGTGTACTATTGTTACATAAGTATCCTGAGATATTAATCTAACAACCATTTCATTGTATGTAATACTATGGAGAATGGAAATCCTTTGAATTACTCTTCCTCTTAAAAAGCTAATGGCTTCGCTGTCCACTCCAGAATTTTTTACTTGGACTTTGCTACTTATTTACTAGGATAACGGCATTAAGGGTTTTTGTATCCTAAAAAGTGAATGCTTTAACTAACACGACTCATTATCCTCCATACACATACACTATCCTTCGTCGTAATTGCTACTTCCTGTGAATGTTAAAGTTCAATGATGCATTTACTTACTTAATAGTAATTTTATATTACTTTGGTGGTAGCCACATTCGTTTATACTTTTGTCCTTATTTTTTCAAGTTCAAACTCTTAAAATGCTTTATAGAAATTTATAACACAAGTCCGGCAAACATTTCAATGATTTCAATGGAATGAATCCGATTTATTATCTAGAAAGAATAAATCTATCAAATTTCATTGCTTCAGTTAGTATTTAGTACAAATATATCAGTAGTTACAACTATACTACTCATATTGTGAAAAAAATTAATCGTACATGTGTAACATACAGCTTTATTAAGATATATAAGCAGGAATTTATTTCGTGTTGTGACAAATGTCGCTTTTATGATCTGTAAATTAGAACTTTGTGAAGGAATGAATTATCTCTGACCTTCATCTCACTGCCCTCGCTTACGCGACATAGTAATTCAATCGTTTCCACTTGTCAAAGTTTAACTCAATGAGTGAGACAATAATTTGATATGAAATCCTACTACTTACATTAGCATTTATTACACGAATCTCTGGCCTATGTCACACATCACATTGTACCTGTACTGTGAATTAAATGCCAGTAACGGCACTTACACAGAAATACTAATAGCTAATAATTTTCATGAAATTTAATTTTCTAGAATATGATTCTATGCATAAATTAGTAGACATTTTATCTAGCACATTAAATATAGCAAATAATATTTCCATAAAGTCACCCAACTTAAGTAGGTACGTATTTAGACATAAGTACAAGTACTACATTAGATTAGAAACCAATACTATTGACTATTAGTAAACCCTTCTTTTGTAATGGAATCCTACGAACAATTTAATGTACATGAAAATGAACCTGCTCCTTGTCGTAGTAGCAATAAGGACAATTTCACAGACAGAATAGAAATAAAGGGAAGAAAACAAACCACAAGATTTTTATGGCTTTTGTGTCCTTTCAATAAAAGCACGTTCTGCCTTTTAACATTTAAGTGAACGGACCGGGATTGGACTGACTGAGATGTCAACAGACTTTATTATATAACTTATTCAGGATGAAATAAAACTTAATGAATTTTTCATCCATTAAACATACCACACTTCTCATTTTTAATATATATTTCTGTAGTGCATACATACATAATACATACATACATACATATAAAAATAAATAGTTCACCACCCAAACCAACACACTTCTCTCTAGTTCGAACTTACACATTATATGAATGACTTGTAAACTTGTACTTGTGGAATTGAAGTAAATAGAGAGATTAGGATCGAAGGTATAATAAATATGAATGTGTAGGAGAGGAGTGAATGGGTTAACGTTTTCGAGAGGAAATAAAGTAATTGAGTCAGTCAACATGTGCGAGTCCCGTTTCTCCGTATGATATTTTTGTTCTTGTGTATGTACTATTTATATGTAGGTCCTCCTCTGCCATTTCGTGTCACGTCACGTCAGGTATGTTACATTACATTACAGTTGGCTAAATAGCCAAATAGGTAGGATACATACATCACAGTCACATAGACCATAGTCACATAATACAAACATGCAAGCAGTCACGACACCATGCTAACCATCAGTCAGTCACACCGTCGTCGCGACCACGTCCACGTCCACGTCCTCCTCCGTAAATACCTGCTGCAATGCAATACAATTTAAAGACACAAGACTATCAGTAAGACTTGTATAATATTATTAATATTATATAAGGGCAGTACTATTGCTTACCAAATACTTAAAATTACAGAATTCTTCTTCTTACGACTTACATAATAATATTATTCTTTATTTTAAGTTTCTCTGCTTCCTCTTCCATTTACCGTCTTCCTATGCAAAAGTTTAATTTCAAGATGAGAAGGCTAAAGTCGAGAGTAAATAAGTTCATTCCCATACAATTTACAAATTGTCCTGCCATAGAATTGGCTCTGCACACACATACAGTCTGCAAAATTGAAATGTCAGACTTATATCTGTAAATAGTATAGGTATATCATGCACTGCAAAAAAGTGTGACATATCCTTGTACGAGTACAATATGCATTTCTAGCCTTTCTAAGTGTTATATTTTGTACGTGCTTAATTTTTGTGCAGCAGTACAGCTTGGCTCTTATGTAATAACAATTTTCATGTCTTTAAAGTGCTGAGTGAGATGAATTCTGATTTGGATGTAGAAGTTATGTAAGTGAGTATAGAAATTGAAGGTATTTTACACAGTACATACTACGTGGAGTATATCAAAGAAGAGAAACTCTTGAAAAGCATTGAGGTGCTAAACAAAGTTAGCAAAGTATTAAGATTTAAAGGTGAATTTTAATTAAGTTTTGTGACTCTTTGTACTAAACCAACTGACTCACTGACTCTCTCAAAATATAGCTATGCTATGTTACTTGTGTGTAATAATGAATATAACAGAGCACTTACATAAGAAAACATAACGGTGACTGCGGGAGTCAGTCGGGTCGGGGACTCTCAACTCAATTCGTCTCGTCTTATCTCTTCTTTTAGGTACTTATACTTATTCTTGTGGAACTTCAACATACTACGTACATACGTCTATTGTAGTACTTATTATTATTATGGATGTATTTGTATGAAGGTAATGTAAAGGTAAACGTATTATAATCCCTTTGGGTCTACGTTGATTTACCTATAATCTTTTAATACTTTGTAATCCGCCCGCACTTAATTACCCTACGATAAATACCTTCACATGTATAAGATACTTTTAGGCCTTAGACACTACTACACGGAAGGGATAGCTTTTGACCACTGTTGCTGGCAATAAGGGTCAATTTTCTTGGAAAAGATTAGGAAGGATTAGGTAAATTACAACTTAACCTAACCATCCCTTTGCCTGTGCTTGTTTGTTGGCAATCCTACCCACTCCCATTGACTAACAAAGAAAATACATACATACATACATACATACATACATACAGAATACCTAAAGTTAAAGCAAAGAATTATTGTTGTGCACTGTATGTAATAGTAATAATAGTTAAATAAGAGACCGGATATGAAGTTGCACTAAACTCATAAAATGACAGGACAAGACTTGAGACAAGACAAAGTCAGTCAAGTCAGTCCAATCCTAGAAAATAAAATAAATTCTAAAAGAGTTGAGTTAGTGAATGAGTTTTCTTTAATCTATATTATAGCTAAGAATTTACAATTTACAAATACACACGCTATAGCTTTGTTTGTGTGAAGAAAAAGTTGCTGCGCTTTATCATTTGTGTATCACATTATATTATGTGCTCAAGCTAGAAAGTCAAGTATTTGTACAAGTGTGTAGACTTAAGCTGTAATTTATTGTTTTAAAGGTTGGTGATGATTTTGAATGATTTGATAAATATTTATGCGGGATACAATCTAGTAATCCGTTAAACAAAATAGAAACAGTAAGTACAAAATTTAAAATGAAAATTGCACAGGGGAAATACATTTATAATATTTCTGATGTTAGTTAAGTAATGTATGGCTAAAGAAAAATTGTTAATGGAGTACCTGGCTATAAATATTAATAAATGACCCAAAGCATTATAATGTAGAAATGAAAATGACTGAAATTTTAATATTCTTGCGTGTACTTGAAAGATATGGAAGGATATCTTCACTTATTTAGAGTACATTGTTCGCTCTGCTGGGCTTAATGAGCTATTAGCAGATTATTTTGGCTCTTTTCAATCAAATTCTCATTTAGAATTTGGGGATGCTTTGCGAGATGAATAATAAATCTTCTGTAAAACTACCCAAGTTCATAAATAACAGAAAATTTCCAATAGTTTATGAATACAAAGATTATTTTAGTTGCAGTGAGGTGAGGAAATGGTAAGAAGTGCTAACTAAGTGGAAAATAAGTTTAAGTGACAATAAATATTTGAGATTAGACAGGAAATTGAGTTGGTCTTGAGTCTTGGGCTATGGCAATGATAATAAAACGTTGTAGTTAAGAATGTGACTCACTAAACACAAGTTTTTCTAAGTAGGTACAGATAGTAACAGTTTACTTTACAGTAGAGGTAATTTAGAGTAGAGGCAATGGTTTTGTTGGTTACTTATTGGTTTCCTTCCTTCTTGGATTGGTTGCCTTCCATTGGATAGATTGCAGGTGTGAAGTATACGTGGTGAGGATATTCCATTGTGTTCATAGTTCATACAAATTGTCGGGTTTTTTAAGGAGAACAGTTATTGCTAATTATTGATGCGATACATCTAGCATATAGCCAATGTATTTATGTATAGTATTGTATACCAATGTCAGTTACAATACAAACTATAAGAACAATTAGTTATCAAAAGGTAAAGTTCCTTCCACTTCCACTCATCCTCGTGTCAGCAAAAGCTCGACACTCGAACCAATTCTAAATTAAATCTTCTTCCTCCGTTAAATGCTTAAAATAAAGTAACCAACCCTAACCCTAACTTACCCAGACCAAGCCTAGCCAGGCGTGGATGTATTTTAAGCTAACGAAAAACATTTAAACATCAACCTCAATGTATAATTCGAATTCGAATACCTACCTATTTATGCAACATTCATAATTATGCTATAGGGTAGTAATTGCTAAGCGTTAGGGAATTTTAAGTGAAAGTATGCAAAAATATGACCAAGCTTGTATTTACTAATCATACAAAATCCGACATTCAAACAAGTTTACTAATAAAATGATTTCTTTCTGTGTTTCAGGTACGTAAAATTCGTCTCTATTGTTTTTTATACTACACGAGCACGGTAAAGTACATATAAATTCAATATACTTTAGTAATTAATATTATACTGTAACTATATTTCTGCATGAATTTGCATAATTTGACTATTCATACTCGTGGATGCATTACCCATTTATCATAAAATTATTTCAACCCCATATAATATTGTACCATACTATATACCTATATGATCTTAAAACTTGTACAAGGAAAACATAGGAACTTAAAGAATCCTTAGCCAAATGTCACGTTCCTATATTTAACTAGTGTCATGTCCTTTACAAACAATTACGCAATTCTCCTGGTTTATTTTATTTTAACAAAGAAAGAGTAATTGAAATGGTGACGTGTGCGAGTGTAACGTTGCATCAAGAAAACTCGCCTTCTTAAGTGTAGTGAATAAGACTGCATACAAGGATACATCTTCCCAAATGCACATAACTCCTTAGCTAGAGCACATAAATATTACGTGTGTGTTTATAGCTAGACAAGAGATAATATAATTTCCATTGAGAAATATCGTGTGATTTTCTAAAGGTTGGAATAAAGTGCCGTCGCTCGTTTCCGTTTCCACCGACAAAAGCGGAAAGGATAAGAAGTTTTCTTATCGCCTCTATCTGCTAAATGGCAGTGGCTTGGCCGTTCCTATTCTAATCGTCACAAAAAACTACAAACATTACATTACATATTACATAAATACGTAGCGTACGTACGTGTATATTATTATCCCTTTCAAAACCACATTCATTAGCTGAGATAAATATTCCTACTTTTATGCTACATACTCACAATTAGAGTTTAGGGTAGGCAGTCCACGTAATATTAGTACAGTGTATTTGTATACAGTGTATTTAGCGGTAGCCACTTATTATTTGATGTCTCATGCATTTGTTTATTGTCGTGTCACACTGGAATTACGTACAAATTATATAAAAGCATTCAAAACACACAACACAAACCAGAACCAGAATGCACTGGACTGGATGGACTCACTAAATTGTTAACTAACTAAATGTGTAACTAACAAACTGCGATATCTTACATTGTGAGATGAGGACACATACAAAAAATAACTTTAGAAACTCTATGAATTGAAATGAATTAAACGATAGTGCAAGTGCAAGGGAATTCAACCCTGAACTTTGGCATTGTTCTCAGTTTGTGGTGTAGTGATGATACTGTTAAATTACATGCACATGCAAACACACAAAAATGTACTCCGTAAACATGTAAGAGTATGCCTGCTGTTGCGCCTGGCTTTTCATTAGATTTAATTCAGAAAAAAATTGACAGAGCACTCAGAAGCCAAGTTCAGAAGTCTTGTGTGTGTTTACTGTGTACAGTATTGCATAAATGTATATATAATCATCACACTGAATACTATTTATATATTATGTTCTTATATACATACTGCTATCTACAAATTGTATGCGCAAGTATGTATGGATGTAACAAAAAATGAAAAATCTGTAATTAATTCTTGGCAATGGTTATCTGGGTGCTGCTGGATGGAATTCTAACATTGCCAACCATACAATAATCTAATGTATCCCTGTAACTTAGCTATATACTTGCGTCTTACTGTTTAAAGATAACTTAACATTATGTTATACTACTATTACGTTATGCTAATAAAGAGAATAAGGGCAGGGAACTATTTATGCATAAGATTCGTGCATTGTTGGGGCATACCTTTAATTATCTTATCTTATACTTAAGTATTGTTAACTATAAAACATTGTGAATACATGTTTATAGTAATTGCATGAAGAGCGCCGGGTGGAAATGCATACATGAGACAATTAACTACACACACGTTGTTGTGTTTTGTATTTGTATTTGTATTCCCTTGTAATTGTTAATAGCATGGCATGAACTGAACTATGTACGAACAAGGAATTGGGAGTCGTATGTATTGTAGTGAGTTATGTTTGAGCTCCTCGCTTTCCTCACGAACGAATCCATGCAAATGCACCAACTAAAAATGCAAACACAAACGCTCAACTTTAAACGATAACAATTAGCTGCTTGCTGCCGAGCAATTTGTAAATACGTACATAGATTACATTACATTATACTTATGTAGCATAGAACAAAGTATTTAAACGAACTGAGTTCAACTAAACTAACCTTATTACATCTAATCTAATCTAATAATGTATAACACATAAATGCATTGTATTATACTTACTGTAGTTGGATGTATTTAGTAGAGATATGCAAACAGCATGACAGGAGGAAGAAATACTTTACACAGAAACTAATTTATGCAAGTTCTACTATGCAGGCAGTGATATACAAATAACATTTACATGTTAAAATACAGTATTTACATCCTAGTAAATAGTAAATAGGAGCTTGTTTGTTATTTACCTACATGGTTAAAGTAGTCTACAATTGTAGTGTTATGCAAAACAAAGAAAAGCTACTTTAGTAGTTGCCGGACTGAGTTAAAGGCAAAAAGGAGCAATATACGGTGGTATATTATCTCACTAGTCAAAGTAAAACCAAACCACCCACGAAGAATGACCAGAGTTATAAAGTAAAATAATATCCCAATTTATAATTTACAAATATTGTGTTTGTAAAGCAGAAGATCAATAATTAAGAGATAGACTAGTATTCTAATAACGTTTTTATTTTGTCTATATGAAAGGTTTGGTATAAATTGTCAAAAATTTTAAATTCAAAAAGTAATTCTCTTAAAAATTTCATTATATTTCTACAAATACAGAAAAAAATAATATGAAACGAAAAATGGATGCGGATTAAGAATGCTAATAAAAAACTAATCCATCCATTCTATTACAAAGCGAATGCATAAGTGATGCGGGATGCTCTATTCAACTCAAGTGATAGAAAGAGATAGAGTGTTGAATCACAAATAGAAATGGGGATTGAATAAATAAGCTATGATAAACTGTCCGCATAATAGTATTTTATAGAGTTCTGTGAATTGAAATCTGAATTGTCTACAAACACACGTATATTGAGATAAATATATAGCATGTGGTTGCGTTGGCGTACTTACTGTATGCATTATCTATAGATAGAGGTACTTATTTAACATTAGTGGCTCCTCATCTCCAGATCATCAGATCAGATCAAATCACTGCGGAAGGAGCCATCTAAATTCACCCACCAGTTTAAAATTATTCACTTCAGTATCCAGAAGCGAGGAATTAAATGGGGAAATCATGTTTTATTACTTTTAGATGAGAGAGGGAACGTGTGCTTATTTCCTCATTACTCTCACGTTTACAACAATCAAAAGCAAGACAAGACCAAAGCTAAGCTAAGGCCTAATGACTTCTGTGCATCATTCTTGTATAATAAATGTGCATATACCAATACACTATAGAAAATACAGATTATCCTTAGGATGTCAAATTTAAGCTTTAGTTCCTTTCCTTATGTACCTATGTAAAATAGTAATAGAAAATCTAAGGCTTGTACTTATTTATTTTTATATAATGTTTAGGAGGTACTTAAATACGATTAGTATGTTAGTATGTATGTATATATGGAGAGATACATAGAAGTTGGACACTAAAAGAATTGTGGTTGATTCTTTTGTTGGGTATGGTGAGGAGGCTAGTGAGGCAGGCTGACCGGTAAAAAGTGAATTGAAGGCCATGAGTTGAGTGAGGTCCTTTGTGTAATATTAAGTGCATATGAGATGAAATAGGAATACTTATACTGGATTAGCATTTGTTATATTAAGGGAGGTTAGTGTTCCTGTGTAAATATTCTTATACAATATTTTATGTACGTAGAGATATAGGTAAGTAATTGCATATACTTGATATAGGAAGTGAGGTGAGGAAAGGGTACCTACAATATACATATAGGTATTACAGTATAAGGTACACACTAGGGCGTTTCGTGTACTTTTTATGTAAGGCCTTAAGTTGAGTTGAGTTAAGTTAAGGACTAAGTAGCAGCGTAGTGATAAGAGCCCTTACCTTGTGGCTTGGTTTGGTCAGACCGGCTGATGTATTTGATATTATGTGAATTGTATTACTCTATTTGTATGTACCCTTTGGCTTTATATTTTTTCATCTCTTACGTCAACCAAAGAAGGAAACTATTTGTATGTAAGTAAGTACAGAGCTACCCAATCGAATGCAATGTGGATGATGTGACCAAAGGGTATTATATTATCATAATATGATTTTTAGTCCATTTCGGAGGAAACCCTTCAACTTCGACTAACGTTGAACGTACATAAAGTAAGGGCAAGCTTTTTCAAGGGCTATTCGAGGGAAACCGAACCAAACCAGCAAGAGCCCTTAGCAGTCTGCTTTCCTTTAGTTATTTGTTATCTGTATTCTACACAATTCAAGGGCTTACGTTTTTTGGCTTAACTTTTACTATTTACGCACTCGTATGTAATATTATATAAGTTAAGGCCCCGCAGCAGCCTTAAGTGAACAAAGTCCTGGCTTGGCCTGTCCATCCCGAAACTTCAGTTTGGGCAATAATGAAAGTGTTCAGTAGTTGTGTTATAATGTTCTACTTATTCCTCTGCATTTATTATTATGATTATTACTATTAGAATTAGACATGGACATGGACATGTGGACTTGCACTACATTTCATTTCATTTCACCAACTGTTACATCAATCAATCCAATCCAACAATCTCATAGAAAAATTGAACGTAAGAACTCTTTTCTGGTTCTGGTCCCTTATTTTTGGGATTATTTCATCAAATAAATTGAACACGCTGTTGCTGTTGAGTTCAGTTGACTTCTCTTGTCTACAGTCTACAGGTACCGGGAGCACTTCGTTTAGTATTATGTAGCCCTTCAGCCAAATTTGTAAGTAAGACTCTTTTTCTATGTATTATGTATGGATGGGATGGACGGATGGATGGATGGATGCGTAACTCGGCCTAACATATAATAATAATAACATTTGTCTTTTGTTTGACGGTTTAACTCTTTCCTTCTAATAAACACAAAGAGCGACAACATGTGTAGACTTCCAAACTTCCAAACCAATAATAAATACATTTATATTTACTATTATGCAATGCAGCCATGCAATGCAATGCAAGGAAACCTTTCATCTATTAACTATCTATACTTATATGTACATGCATTAAAAGTGCATTTTATATTATACAGTAGGATAGGATATAGGATGCAAACTAGAATAGAAATCCTATATACCTTAAAGTAACACAGAGGAGGAACATACAAAGTAATTAAAGGAAAACTTGGCTTTGGCTCTATCTAATTCCTATATCTTTCGGCTGTGTAATAATAAAAGCTGGTGTAATTTAGTTAAAACTTCTAAGTAAGTATAATAAGTATAGTCTCACTGTCTATAGAGTATTCTAGGCATTTAATGAATAGAAATGTAAAGTAGATGAATCGAATAGCTGCTAGAAGTCGGTTATGGGAGTATACTACTACTATAGTAGAAGAGGGAAGAAATTATTTAATTTATCGTCACTTTTACTTTCAAGTGGAATGCCTCCAGAGTTTAAGCAAAGCTAAAGCAGCAGTTTCTCGATCCTCGCTCGTTTCCTAGTATAAACTATATTACATAAATGTATAGGAGAGTATAAAGTATAAACTAAACTGAAGGTCGTTTCTCCCTTAAACTTATCCATAGCACGTTACTTTACGTTATAGTATGTATATTACTTACTATTGCTACTATTTACTATACAAAATACTATAAAGGAAAGAAGGAAGGAACGAAGAGATAAATTACATTCTTGCCTACTACTATCTTTGAATATTATAGTGAATGGATGAGATGAAACACTTAAGTACATACCAATACAACTATAATTTCATAAATATCTTCCTTTGTTAATATTTATTTATACTATCCTTACTACATTTGCATTTGTAGAATTTTTATTGTGTGCATGTATAAAGAAGTGTTAGCTATTAATACTACGTGCAGTCTTACTGATAGATATGAAATGTATAACATGCAATACAGCATAAGGAAAATAATGAAAGTGAATTCAAATCCATCTGCATAATTATCTCCCAAGAATCTCATGCGTAAGACATCATCTACTTTTTTATTTGTGTCCGTCCGTATTTAAAACTATAGTCTTTTTTCTTAGGGTTTACCCTACAGTTACAGTGCTATTATTTAAATAGTAGGACGCACGTAAGTATAGCATTATACTAAGAAATATGCATTTTCTTATAAAGTGTGTACTTATGTTAGGTACGTAGACAGGGAAGGGATGATGTCAAGTGAAGTCAAGTGAAGTCCTTGAATTTAATTGTATGGTCAAAGGAGGAGGAGAGAACATTAGAGATTAGAGATAAATATTAAGCACAGGACAGAAAGCAAAGCTTGACTTTGAATTTTGAATTTTATTTAAGTACTTGACTTGCATGTAGTTGTGATGGGAATGTGAGACGGAGCCTTTGTTCACACCATACCATAGCTATAGCATATTACAAAAAATAGTTAGTAGCAACAAAAGTCACAAGAGACGGAGACCAGACCAGACCAGAGTCCATCTCCAGCCAGAAAGAATATCCATTATCTCTCTGTTTATATATAGTGTGATGGTAAATGGTGAGTTGTGAGTTGTGACTCTATCGGGTATACATTATACATGTGAGTCTGTATATATAAGTGTGCGAGAGAATGTCTTAAAAATATCTACATGGATGTAAACAAATGAAAAGAGGAGAGCAGACGAAGAAAATTAAAGGAAAGTACCTGCATTGCATGGTCTCATATGGACATACGGGACAGACAGATGGAATAATATGGGGAGAATAGTTATATAACTGCTGACTGGGCAGTTTAACCACAATACATGCATAAATACAGAGAAGAGAGGATTTTATAACTAGCAGACTGCCCTCGCCTGCCCTGCTCTGTTCTGCCTGTTAAAGATTCCATAAAAAGTGAAATGTAAAGATATGTTCCTAAATTTACGTGTGTGTGTGTGCGTTGTTACTTCTTCTCATCTAATGTACACTATGTGGAATGGAAACAGATAAATATAGACTGCCCTAAACACAAAAATAAATCCTTTCTTCAGTCCATTCCCCAATATAAGTACAGGGTCATTTTTAAATCTTTTGGCTATTCACATATATTGAATACATACATTTTAATATAGCTCTAACTTGCTTATTAACTATTTTATGTGCATAAACACGAATTAATTTGCTGTCCTATGATTAATTATACTATAGGCAAATATTTATGATAATTAGTTAGATTATATGCTTAGGGAGAGTAAATAGTAAATTAGGATGTACCCTGTAGAAGGGATTTTCTACATAGTTGTTATTTTGAGTGGCGGACAGAACAGAGAGCAAAGAAAGGGTGAGCAGAGAAGATATCGTTAATAAGTGAGCATACGCGATTACGCGAATGTAAGGAAGAATAAAGACAGTACAGTGTGTCTTGGTCTTGAGATGACGTTGCTGTGTGTCTGGTCTGCTTGTCTCTCTTCTTGGTCTGCTGCATTGCATACACATTTACTACAACTACTACTTGGGTATTTATGTGTAGTGTATTGTATTTGTAGTGCATGAAAATGAGAAAATGGACATGCACTCTTAAAACTTTCAACTTTCAACTCTATTTATTTTTGTGACGGGATTGATTGTAAATGGGATGTGATAGGATGGCCATATGTGATTTTATTTTCGGTTGTGAGCCTTTAGAAGCTATTCTATACAGTAGATATTTTATATACACAAAATACTATATAAGAAATAGACAGGAGGCATGCAATGTCAAAAATGTCGACAGGTCAAAGTTCCTCCTGCAGATCAGGGTGGACTTTCTATTAACTTTGCTTCCTTACTTGCATATATATGTAAGTACATGGAAACAGTGAATGCCACAGTCACACAGTGAAGCCAAAGTATTTGTATGTACAAATATATCGTCTGGAAAAATCATATTTTACATAACATGTATTACATATTATAAGAACATAATAATACACATGTACGTGATTTCGAGAATTTAAAAATGAAAATTGATGTGATGTGTGGTTCATTTTAGTAGATATAGATAGTGAGTGACTCAACTAGATCGCATCCCAAATCCAAATGCAACTACACATCGTCATATCATATTCCCTCAGACACACACACTGTCCTTTGATTTTCCCTTTGCCTCTCTCGGGTTCAATTGAATTCACTGAATTTCATTGTTTGCCCTCGTCTGATCTGCTAGATGACAATGAGTGAACTAACCGTGTGCATTGGACCTACCTTCATCCATCTCAACCTTTACACATACATAATACACATAAACATCACATACACACACACACATACAGTTAAAAATATGAATGCATAGTGACGTTGCTATTATAATTCTTATTTCCTAAAAGAGAACCAACAATACAGATACAGAGTCCAGGTATTTATGGTCCATGCGTCCTGTCAATGTGTATAACGTCATATATGGACATATTATGGACATTGACATTGACTGTGGTCGGGTAATAGTAGGGGAACCTACTATATAAGGTCAAGTCTCCATATAATGTAGTATAGGTAAATGTAGATTGACCATGCAGGGATAGGGATTTGGAGAAAAAGTGCATACCTCTTAGAAACAGGCCTCTAGGCTGATGCCAATGACGAAGGAACAAGTTGCTTACCTTGGCTTTGGCTTCCCTACCCTACCCTACAACCTACAACCTACAGCCTACAGTCAAAGCCAAGGTGAGCTAAGGCCAAGTACAGAGATCGGAAAAAGTTAAAGTCCTCCGTGTCCAGTTGGATTGCTTTTGGTTCCTTCTTCTTCTGTAGGTATTTATTTGAGTGTTAAGTGTGAGTCCCTGATCCACCGTAATCTTTTAGCTGTTGCTCCGTCTTACTCATTCCTCTTGGCTAAATTAACATCCTGGTACTCCTTATATTACATATACAGTCTTCCTTCATCCTCATCTCGTCAAGTCACGTCCCTTAAAGCGCACTTCACTCACTCACTCACTCAACTCAACTATTTATTTATAAAGAAAGGCGAAGGCTACCTACAAATACTACTTACCCTTACTACTGACATATCTACCTATTTAGTATATCTGACCGGACCAGACAAGGACCAGATCACGTTTACCTGCATTTTCTTTTATATATATTCGTTCTTTAGGTACACTTTGTATTTTTATACGTCCATCCTTACATTATAGATAAAGATTTTATACTTACAGATAAGTATATGTATGTAGAGAGATACAAACGAAAGGGAAGCTGATTTTTTGTGAGAAGGAGAAGGATCCTTTTCTTGTTGAAGGCTAAAAGTGTCCATTCCATTTCACATTTCACTACATACATACTACATACCTTTCTCATCCACATGTGTATTTACTACTTGCTATATAGACATAAGATATAAATATTATGCAATGTATGTACTAAGTGTTATATTGTGTATTGTGACCTAGAATTAGATATTGTATACATAGTTAGGCTAGTCTTAAGTATATAGATAAGGATAGAAGAGATTCGATTACTTTTTCTTTCACGGAGAGGCCAAGCCAAGCCAGACAAGCTAAAATTGTAATGGAAATGGTCCCTCTTTGAAAAATCTGTTAGTTAAGAGGAGATAGAGAGAGGAGATTAAGGATCTGATGTGATGTGGTCATTTTTTAAGCTTATGGAGGAAAGAAAAAAGCAAAGCATTTTATGTGCCATGCCATATGTACACAAGTGTGTTCAATTCTATGCACACTGCAAGGGCTAAAGACTAGGAAAAAATAAAGATACACACAAGGCATCCACACAGAGGTTTTTGTATGGACTTGTGGAGTAAAAAGTCCCTTAAGTATGGATATGTTTTTAGTAAGTATTTATATTTATAGCTGAAAACTATCACAACAGAAGAGAACCCAATGCACACAAATACAATCCAGCAACAGACAGCAAGCGATTGAAAAAGTGAACCCGAAATTTAATCTGGAAACGAGTTGCCCTGATCTGTCTCCTTTTCTTCTCTTTTCCCGTTTGGTTTTGGTTTTAGGGAAATCTATCGTCTATCCATCCGTCCGTTTCTATTTGGATGAAGAATTGTAATGTAACTGAAATAGTTTTTAACTCAAGGACTCAAAGGTTAGCCCATATGTGTAATATTGTTTGTTATAATATGGGAGCTCTGCTTTGTATTTAGCCATTTAGCTACGGTAAGTATTATATTAAAGAAAGGTGAAGAGAATAGTAGCCGCTAGGCAGTTTTTATCCCTTTTGCTTCCTATTTACTAAATATAAAAAGGACAGGACAGGAGAAATTCTTAGAGAATAGCATTCTGTTGATACTCTGTTTAAAAAATAATTCATGAGCCGACTGACACACACTTTTTTCCTTCCTTCCTTCAACTCCTGGCCTGGCCTGCCTGCTATGGTCTGCTATGGTCGGGTGATGAGGGTTACAAAAAACACAAGAGTCCGTCCGTCCATTTGTACCTTCGTCTATTTATTTCCCAAACCAAGTCCAGTCTCGTACGTCACTCAACTCAACTCAACTCAACTAAAAATAAACTAAAATCTTTTTCTTCAAAAAGAATTTGGACTGGATTGCATCTCGTATCAAATTTCCTATCTGAAAACATACCTGGCCACATATACTAACAATAAGACACAATAATACAGTACAAAAGTAAAATCCATCTTCAACAGCCCAAAATACAATTCCAATCAGTTTTCTCCTCTTTGGGAATTCTTCAGCATTTCTCGCAGTTCAGTACAGGAATACAAAATTTCAGTCCAGCTTCCAGCAGCTCTCCTCTCACCCTTCCAAATCTTAGAGAACAGAACAGTAGTAAGTAGTTCTACCCAGTAATTTACTTATTTCCCCCTTTTTATTTTAAGAACCATCAGAACAGAAGAGAATCACTGCAGTCCGCTTTATATTCTCCTAGAAAAATAATTACAATAGAAGGGCACTCCTGTCCTGTAGTTATTCCATCTCTATGATTCCTCAACTACTCGTTATACCATTTAAACTTTGATTCAATTTCATATTTATTACACAGCAGTACACCTTGTGAATACAGCTCCTAAATTGATTATAAATATTTATATGCTATAGGACAATTAGAATGGCCAAAAATGTTTTTGGCCAAATTGTTTTCGTCTCCTCGTCCATTTTGCGATGTAGCGAAGTTCGCAGCAAAATTTTGAATGTTAGATGGTAAGGATGTATTTACGCATTTAGTTCTAAACACACATATTTTGGGTTAGTTAACATTGCCATTGCAATTCAAAATACCAACAAAGTTCCTCAGACTTGTGTATTCTATATTTAGACATAGTTCTATCATCCGCATCTTATGCCTTATATTCTTATTTACCTATATGTACATACACTCACCTATCTAAGAAACGTAAATGCGGGGAAGAATTTTCACAACAAATATATATACGTATGCACGCTGGCTGGTGTGGTGTGGTTGACTATACTATAGTAAACTTCACTTGACTGCTAAGAACATAGTAAATTCTTTTCATTCACAACATTATACTAGTCAGTCTACTATATAAGTAGCACTGATACGGTATATGTTGGGGAACTCACAAGGAAATAACACAAGTGAGTGCTGTAAATGAGTGAAGGGAAAAGTTAAGTTAAGGATATTGAGACAAGCTTGGCGTATACAAAAGTAGTAAAAGCAATTTCAACAAGACTCCGTCTATTGTTAAACTATTTTCAAGTGTAATTCTTATGGTGGAAGATTTTCGTTTTGCACTAATATCTAGAGTAAAGTTGTATAGTCTTATCTGCCCACATTATACACTTTTCCCATAGAAAAATAAGAAAGAATATACATTTTAAAATGAATACTTGTATAATATGAGTAAAGGGACCCCGGAAGGATGTACAGCTCAACACATTAGAGTCAAATGTCCGAAAGGGTTACCGGAAATGGACATTTAGCAAAAATGTGAGTGGGCACTTGTTAATTCCAACATAAGTGGAAGGGGTACTTATTAGGAATTCAATATGCAAAGCGTAAGTTACTTATTCTTACAAAAATGACAAAAAATACTTAAATGAGTTAAATCTATAAAAACTGCATCTGCATCGCCACGGATGTGGATGCAATTATATTATGCGTTTAGCGCACCCGTGTAAATCTACATGTAGGTACTTAAAAACGTACAATGTATGGGAATGTGAAGTACAATAATAGAGGAATTTCGAGAAACTATGTCTATGTTACGTGACCGTTGTAGTATTTTGTAAGTACCTACTATATCTGTATTCACATTCGTATAAATTCCTTTCTCAATTATAGTGGTCTGGTGCATTTAGTACTTTAGAGTATTATTATGCATGTTTATGGAACATTGCATGTGAATGTGAATAAGTCTAGAAATTAAGAAACGGAGTTCAATGTTATTACATTACCTATATAAGTAGTCTATGTACTTCTAGTTCACTGATATGAAGTGTTAGTGCGTGCAGTTAGAAGTTCCCTTCATGTCACTCTCATTTCAATTTCCATCCAAACAAAGAGTCCAGTGTCACGACGGTTGTATTTTGCTTACAAAGCTAACTCCTCCGTTATTAGTTTGCACTTCTCCCAGTTTACTAATTGTTCACGGTCAGGTAATACTTTCGTAGTATTACAATATAAAATAGAATGGATTTTAGCAGGGAGGTTTACTTAATAAAACCCGGAGGTATCTAAGCATCTACCAAAATGCAGAACCAAGCTATTAGAGATATAGTGCAGTCGCAGTGTCCCTTGGCACTCATTATCCAATCTCTGGAATAATAACAACGTGGCTTCCTTGAATTCCCTTCTGTCTTCTCTACCTTCTCCTCTTTACAGTCTGGCTCAATATTATTCTTAGATATACATACTATGCAAAGTGAATAGGTATTACTATTACAGATACATAGGCATGGATGTCATAAACTAAAGTATGATGAGCTTAAGCTACTTTAGTAAGCTATGCAGTGATGCAAGGTGCATTATGATCTTCATACTATAAATAGAAGCCTGCTATTTATACTACTTTTATGCAATGAAACTTTTTGTTACATACTGGGCATAGGTATACATTGTCTTATACGTATTACCTATGCAAATATCATTACAAGTAAAAAATCTAACTAGAGCAGAGATATGTAAAGTACTATGAATAGTATCAAAAGTGTATATTATACGTTTATATGACTGTGGGCAGAATTGAAATGTGTGTAATGTGTATGCGTCTAACGATCAAGTATGTAGGGACCTTAAGTTATATAAGCCATAAGCAGGAAGAGTTTTCGACTCTGACTGCGTGTAATAATAAAGGAAGAGGCACACACACCCCATGATATCGTACACAGCAGACAAGAACAAGACCAGGATTTGCTTTCCTCACTTTTCTCGCTATTATCTTCATTCTTATGCGGAGAGCGTTGTGCTGGAATTGAACTCTAAATGAGACTTGGAATTTCGAACTGATTCCTTGAACTCGAGGAGGAGGACGAGGGAAGTATTATACGTACTTTACTTACTTATTCCAGAAGATATATGATATACCTACAGAGTCCATGGATGCAGGAGTGAGTGAGTCTGATTGTGAGTCTTGAGTAGAATCCTGGACATGGACGCAAAGAGGTAAAGCTAAAGGCGGTTGAAATCACTCAGGTTCTGGAGAAGTTCTCTACAAACTACTTATACATACCAACATTACACACATATGTAGTAGCTTCTTAAACTTATGTACTGCATACTATACTGCACTGAACAAAGCTACTGCATACTGGAGTGAATCTCAACATCAGTAAGTATATCAATCATAATATTATGCAGTGTGTGGGGTGGGCAGCTCCCATTTTCATTTACCCTTTAACCCTTTCGCATATCAATATTGGAATTAACTTTTAGGATATCTCCAGAATGAATCAATATTTATCTTCAATATTATCATCACTAATCTACACACTTCTTACTTGTAAGCATATAGCTGAAATTTGTACAAAAGAGTTTCCTAAAACTTAAATTTTTGTTGCCGAGCCAAACATTAGCACCCCAACCAAACAATAGAATACTATAGCATGTACATATCTGTAGGTACGCATTAAATAGTACTTAGAGTACAATACTCCCTTTTTATGTAATAGGTAGACAAGATACACATACTACAGAGACAACAAAATACAATAACTATTTAAATGCGTGTAATGTGCATGCTTGCAGTAGATAGGTATACGTAAATAAATATATGGTGTGCAAATGTGTCTAAGAGTTAAAATGCACTCATTTCGTGCATTGCGTCCATTCCATTGTATTTACTCTGGAACATTTATGCTCTGTCGTGTACATTTGTACTTGTGCTCTATGGTTTATAGTCTTTACTGAGTTTACTGCTGCTAATACTCTACTTTACTATTCTAACTAACATTCTTCTAACTCCTTCCCTCTATCATTATTATTAGTAGTAGTACGTATAGGTAAGCAGACAGACTTTCTTGTGTTAATATCCCAGTCTGTTTATCTTTGTGCATTTTAATGACTTGGTTTGGCTTTTCTGATGCGATGTGCATAAGTGTTTGTGCTTTAGACACATTACTCTCCTATAAATATAATGAATATATAGAGAAACTCTGTTTACTTTGAGACGACTGCATCTGTGGATCCCTTAGGTACTCTTAAGGAAACAAAATAGGATATTTCTGTTATGCTGTATTATGGTTTAGCTTATTTCTAGGGCATATTGCATTGAAAGTGTAAAACAGTGCGGTGTAGTTGATCGTGTTACTTTTTAACAATTACGCGTTATTGCTACTACCTATGTACATTAACTATCTGCGCCTTTTATAGAAAGCCAGCACCGTGTAGGAATACATTACAAATAATGCATTTCCATTGACATGACCAGCAATATATTTGTACGTGATAATACACACATTAAATGGGTATTATTAAAATACCAAAAAATCTGTATTAAATATCTGAGATGATATTACAAGCATTAATTATTAATTAACTGGACATGTATAACTATGAAATGCTGACTGGGGATTTATGTTGGCTTTGACATTATCCGATGTGGAATTGTAAACATAGAAAATAGGAAAGTAAAAATTAAAGTGAGAAGGGCGAGTTGCACAGAAAAATATTTGTCCTTATGTTAGCAGAGTCTAGAGTGCAGTGGATAATGACAGTGGGGATCCGTGGATCGAATACATGGAATTAAAGTCCATTAGTGAGCAGAGTTGATGTTATGAGCATTGACATTAGTCATGGCAATTTAAATATTCTCTTTGTCTCTATTAATTTGGTTGAGTGAGAATAATTTAATAGATACTATACCTACAAGTTTAATACCTACTACCTACTGAAGTATATAAATGCTCTAGATATTGTACAACAGCATTAAAGACCGGGACACCGTGTTTCTAGATAGAAAAGGGAAGGGCATGACCATTACCCAGAAAAAGTACAATTGAGTCGAGATGGATCAAATGGACAAAACAAAAGAGCGGATGAGCGCATTTACCTGTCCGTGTACTGTAGACTGTAGGATGGTGTCCCTGTCCACAGTAAAAGATATTCTGCTTTCGTATGCATGGTCAGAAAACAAAGACTACTATTTTCTAGGTTATTAATTTACTAATCTTTTACTAATGTGTTTTAAATAGAGGTGGGAACGAGTTACTTAGTTTTGACATAATTTTCGACTACAGTCAAAATTCTCAATTCTTTACCTACAAAATTCAGAGACAAACTTTTCTTTAAGGACAAGGACACCTCTTTATAAGAAAAGTAGTAGTATTTGTACTAATAATCCTTATAGCTGCATTATATGTACATAGATTTTGGCCGATAGGTACACAGTATATAGAGTCAAGATCATCCTTATCTTTCGTGTCTGCTTCTTATGAACTCAAGATTAGTCAACTCGCAACTCAACGGGAAAAGTGTACATAAATTCGTACCTGTGTCCGTATTGCTAAATGAGTGCAAGAGATATATTTGAGACGTAGAGACACATAAATGTGTGTATAGACAATCAGTTAGCCGAACAAACGAAAGAAGGAACGGCGGATGAGTTGATGTGATGCGGTGGACTGCCGGACAGACGGACGAACGAACGGACGGAAGAAAGACAGACAGACAGAGAACACTAAAACCAAAACCAAAACCAAAACGTAAGCTAAAGTCAAAGTCGAGGAAAGAATGGGGCAACGCCTATTCCCTAAAGGGCAAGTCACGACACAAATTAAAGTCGTGCCATTGCCATTGCTATCCTATGTGTCACACCGAAACAACGAACGAATGAACAAACCAAGTTAACTTTACCTTCGCAAAGGAAGCCAAGCCACAACTAACTAAACATAACTATAAGTAATAATAATAAGTAATAATATTGTGTCCGTCTCTCCACTTTAATTTACATTAGATCTCTACAATCATTCTGCACAGTGTCTTCTGTCGTCCTCTCCAAAAACTCTTTTATTCTATTCTCTTATTATTGCCTTTAATCGCTACATAATAATTATTATTATTCTTTACATTTGTTTAATGCACACGTACAGATAGTAAAGTGTATTTGTGCACTGTAGTCAGAGATCATTTTTAAAACCTTATTGCGTTAATATTCTGTGCTACCTCTTTTACATAGTTTATTCCTTAAAGAGTAAATGGACTGGGACAATAATTCTGCAAAGAAAATTAGTATATTACTACAATGCAAAGTTGAAACGGTTGAAGTTGAAAATAGTATAAGCGTGCAATTTTAATGAGAATCCAATAAATGCTCATCTTCTTACTATGTTAATGTACATAATGTATGAATCTGTATACACAATTAGGAATAAAATATACTTATTTACATAGCAATAGAGACTTGTAATGCGATAATGCAATGTTTTTATTCTTTCTTACTCGCAAATAGATACCTTATACAAAAAGTTCACTCGCTTATGTTGTTTGTGTTAGTTAATTGTATCTGTACAGTAGGTAAAGGTAAATGGAGAGATAGTCAAAGCAAAGCAATCTCGAGAAGAATGGAAGGTAATAAATGTAATGGTAATCTGACCAGGAGAACGAATTTGATCCGAGGAGAGTAAATAGTCTACACAGGGCCGTGCAATACAGACCAAAGTCTGGCCCTATGCGGAATTATAAAAATGTTAATTAAAAAGTTATAATAGCATATAGAATATAAAATTATGGAAAAATTTAATTAAGTTAAAGTATATTTATGCTATTGTGAAATCCTTAATAGCAAAAACAAGTAACTAATAGTATGATTTTTTTCTGATTTTCAGGTACGTATATTTTGTCCATTTTCTTCCTATACTGCTACAATACGGTAAAGTACAAATCTATTTTAACAATTATTGATTCACGTCCTATTAATTGTGGTAGTAGGCACTATTACTATTTAATAATATTAAAATAAGTTGCAAATAAATCGAACAGTATCCCAATAGTTATTCGTTTAACACATTTTAGGGCGGAGAGGGGAAAAAGTATTCACCTACCTATATTTCCATCATATATACAAATACGCTACTGAACCTTTTAGTCCTAGTCATAGCGAAGCATTTGAATTCTATCATTCTATGGCACCGTAGTTCGTCCACTCATAAAAATGTCTATCTTGTCTCTTACATTTAATCTGAGTTTGATTCGATCTACATCTCTATCTGTATTTGCTCATTTGCAATAGAACGGAGGCTGGCTATTTTTCTTTGCGTGATTTAAGTGTGTATTTAATTCTTTAAGTAACCAAACTATGTAACTCGCCATGGAAATTACTGCAAGCAAAGAATAGAGAACAGGTCTCCATTTACCATTTACAATTACTATTACGGTTCTCACAAATATTACATACCTTATGTAGTTGCATTCCGTGTTTACCTTTTAGCATAGGTAACTAATACATTTAAATACATTTTATTGCAACGTTTTAGCAACCGAGATTAATATTAAATAATCAAATGGTTTCTTTTGGTTTGTCATTCATGGCTAGGTACTGATTAAATTCTGCTGCTGATTGTGAGTTCCATCTATATATTTATCCAATGCAAATGCAACTGTATATATAATTTAGATATTTAAACAAATATACCCTGTCAGTATAGTTAGCATAATAATAACGATTCGCTATACAGAGGTACATGATATTATTAAGGAGCTGTGTCTGTTGTCTGATCTTCAGAAGTTGAATTCTTCTGACGGTCTGATGAGGATGAAGATGAGATCAGTCCGGCCAGGCCAGCGTTCAGTTCTAGTTAGACTTTATAGACAAGGAACAAGCAAAGAAGTGAGACTCAATGAATCTGAATGCTCCTTGACTTATTTAATGAGATAAAGGAACTGTATGTAAATGTAAAGTACAGATTACATTTCTATCTCATATAATAATACAGATATACTTATAAAGTATGTTTGCATATTGAGATGTTTAGTTGGAATTAACACAGATTCTTCACTCATGCTCTTTCACTCACTCACTCACTCACTAAAAGAATATTGCGATAGCCATCTTCAATTATTTGCTCAGTTTTAATTCGGCCGCCTATCTGAATTCTCAATCTTATTTTGTAGTGTTGTCTGGCTGTGGCTGGACTCGTTTATTCTTTTGTATTGTATCCACTTCATATGTATTTAGTTACATAGGATTAGGATTAGGATTAGTTTAAGTCTTTATTTCTATTGATTGTCTTCTCACTCACTCACTCAGTTGATTTGCTTTGGGGATTCTCGACTCTTTTTCTTCTGAGATGTGATAAACTATCTTCTCCTTCCCTTCACATCCATACAATTTTCAATTTAGTCACCATTTTATTTTCTCTTTGGCTAAACACTTCTAGGAAAAGTGTGAATGCAGGGATATATGTAATACTATTATATTATAAAACATTTACTGTACTTAACAGATTCTATAGTAAAGTAAGTATCTGTAGTAAAATGTAGAGCGTTTCAATTTCTGCAACATTTTCCGAGAATTAAATAGCTGTAAGTAGTAAGTAGTTGGACCAAATCAGAATAAAGATAGGGACATGGATATATAACACACAAGTAAGTAAGTATCTGTAGGTGTTCAGTGTTTAGTAAGACAAAAAGATTTATTATTTTATAGTTGGAAGTTTTCTTTTATGTAAAAGTTTATATTCCCTGTTGTATAGAGCAGTGTGTTGACTTTTGTTGAGTTGACTTCATTGCCTTGATGTTGGTGTTGTTTCCATTAGTGTATAAGTGACATTCATCGGAAAATTTATAATACAAGTATTTAAGTAACGGTAGTTAAACTAGTTACTTATTATAGAGCAACGGCAACCTAAGGGAGGAGGACAGGAAATGGAAAAAGTACATGGGGACATTCTATATAGGTATAGGTAGGAGAAAAATAAAATACTACTGATACATAGTATACTACATAAGTATGTATGTAATGTAAGTATATAAAACTAAAGCTTAGTAAAGTGCTATGGCAGTCTACAAATGAGTCTCAGATAAAAATGTGATAGATAATTCTAGTAGATCACGTCGTCGGATTCTCAGAGGGAATCACATTGAGTGCCTTGCCATTCCATGCCGAACTACTAACTTACATATGAACTGACTATATAATATTACTTGCTTACTTACGTTTACGTTAGTGTTCTTATACAGTACTTAGCAAAGGGATAAGTAGTTACATTTAGTTACCTTATAAACGTGCATAAGTATAAAAAATATGACATACTATTTAGAACGAAAAGAGAGTCAGTCAAGAGAGTTAAGTTATAATCTCTATACCTTATTTTTAAGTATACCAATGTACATAGCCAGATTTACGTAGTAGAAAGGAGATAATGTGAAAGACAAGGCTGTAGTGTGTTAGTATGTATTTGCGTATAAGAAGCAAAGAGAGACGCCAAAGTAAAGTGACCATTTCACTTCTGAAAATAAAAACTTGGCACGAGTTGTCGAGAAGAACATCCGGCAGGAGGAGGCTAAATAAAATCCCACCGACCCGAAAAGTCCGAAAAATCCTCTGACACAAGCCAAAGTACGTATCTCTAGAGATAAGACAAATAACTGGATCTTGTGATACGATACGCAAAGGTTTTACTCTCTCATACCTATACTTATCATTAGTACTAGACATTTTACACTTTCCGTCTACTATATCATTATCAGAGCACTACTGATATCACTATCTATAAGAATACTAAATACCTTTCTTTAGTAGTCACCCTTCACTTTAGTATATAATTGTCTCATCCTTATACATAGTACTATAGAGTAACTGTGTAGAAAACCTCTGATGTAATGTCTTGAAGTATAATACCTACATATTAAGTAGAAAAATCTTTTGGAAAGACAGCTCGTTATACAATATATTAGTGAACTGAATGTAACATGAAATGCTCCTGCTTGAATCTAATGTATGAAGTGTTGGACAAACTTGTAATTCGTAAGTGTAATAATGTAAGAGTGTGCACAGTGCATTGCATCCGAGTTTAGAAAAGCAAGGAATCCGTCAGCAAGAAAGAAAAGAAGTCGCCGCATACATTTACTACAGATATATACGTACAGAGTAGTAGAATGAAAAAAAGAATTTATTTTACGTTGCCTATTATACTTACTTTACTTTACTATACTAGTATACATAGTACATACGGTTTCTATTCTAACTTGTAACTTAACCGAGTTCAGATTCAGTTCAGATTTTCAAATGTGTTTGCATTAATACCAAGCAATGCATGTATTCTGTGCACAGCTAACTGTACGTACGCAGATGTAGAGAGATGTGGGAATAATAAGAGTAGCATAGCATGTACCCTCCAGTTTGGCTCTACCTAAGCTTACGTTAAGGTTCTCCTCAAGTTTAGTTGAGCAAATGCAAATGCAAATATCCGTTGCACGTGTTGATATTAGGCCCGGATCCAAGAAACAACTCAACTCTCATTTTTTCTCTCTTGTGCATAATCTACTAGCTACTAAAGTAAGTAAGATCACTATAATTCATCCACACTATGCTACATATACATTATACACTATATAAATGATAAACCTTAAGGAAGTATATGTAGTATCTTATTATTATTACGTACAGGAGGGAAAAGAACATGCATCTATCTATCCCCGTAGTCTATCTGTAGGTACAATATAGTCAAATCTACACACATAACATACGTTAGCACTTCAACATTAAATACAAAGTTTAGTTTTAAATACGAGTGTATTTTTACCCTGCGTATCTACTATCTACAATATTCACGTCCACATCACATCACTACAGTACAGTTTACAGTATATCACATTAGATTGTACATTAGAGTGAGACTACGATAGTCAAGAATTTCTCTCGTCCACGCCACACTCAAAGTCAGAAGCCAAAAAGGAAGGGAGAAATGTAAAGCCCAATAATGTGATACATTTACGTGACTTTGCTTTTGCTTTCCCTTAAGCTTCTATTTGTACGTAGGTACATAATGTATGTACTATGTACTATAAGAATAAATAGTTATGTACTAAACTAAAGAGTTAGTTGTTGTGTTGTGACTTTAACTTAAACTTAACCCTTTCATAGCTCTGAGCATACGTTTCACGAAAGATGTGGACAAAAAATGATTTTTCCTTCTTTTAAAAGTGGACTGATGTGATGTGATGTGAGTGCATGAGCACATTTCTTACTATCTTAACTACAGAATATACACATTACATTTCCATTGCATTGGTGTTTGTGGAGGAAAATACTTTTTTCCACTTTGGCACTCTCTACTCTATCTGTACAATATTCCCTACGTATTTAGGTATGCATTTGTGTGTATGGCTTTAATGAGGAGACATTACACTTGATTTTCCTCCAGCAGCACTTTATATCTAGAGATACTTGTGTAGGTGTACTGTACTGTATAATGTACACTATTGTATTGTATTGCCAAGCTATTGTATTTGTATCTTAAGAAATATGTATGTGATGTGCTACAATTATATAGCTAATTGTGACTATTTAGCTTCTCTCCTACGTCTTTTGTCTTGTCCTTCTTGAAGAAAAAGGAGTCACATGCTTTTTTCAGTAAAGTTACAGTGTAGCATTTCATTGGGAAGATATCTGTCAACTCGAGTTAGTTTCTTTCCTAATTGTACTTTTAGTTAGCTTGATAAATGCAAGTTACTTAGACATTGGAGGAACTGATTGTGAGTTGCTACAACTCTACAACTACAACAGTGTACTTACATAGTAGAGGTAGCTAATAGTAAAGTATTGAAGAATTGAGCTAAATATATTGCTTTACTTAAAATTGTAAATGTTGCAACGAAAAACAAGTAGTGTTTAGTGTATGTGGATTTGAGAGGACAGAAGTCGAATTTAAATTGGTTGGAATATTCCTCAGAATTTAGCATTAGGGTATGTAATGTGAGGTTTAGGTTCCAGGGATATTCTTTCCATGGTTGGCAAGGAATTGGAAGGTTCTTACAATCGGCTAAAAATAAATGCTTGGCTTGGGCAAAAAAAGGATATGTGAGAGTGAGGAGCGAGCCAGGGAGCACACGATACACAAATTTGGTCAGAGGGACAGAGACAGATAAACAGACACCGTATACACTTTATATCTCTACCTATGCATGTATGTTAAAGTTAAAGTTAAAGTTAAAGTAGATAGTTAGCTACGTAGTGACATGGCGTGGCAAAGGATATATATTTCAATTATCTATATATATATTACTGTAGTAGCTGTGTAGTTATAAGGAATTTACATACTACTATGTATACATACATACAGATTCAAGATAACAAGTCTATGTAAAATGTAATGTTGTCTTTTTAGTATATGTATTTATAAGTATATTATGTAGAGGAGAAGAAAGATAGGGAGATTATTCGCTTAAGTATAAAACTTATAAGGAAGACTATAGAAGATATACACATTTAGTTTTCGTTCTTATATTTGTGTAGTTAGTAAAGTTAAAGTTAAAGTTAAGTTATCGTTTCCACAGCCAAAAAGAACTTCGACTTTCGACTCGACCAGTTTGTGTTTTTTTCTTCATTCGTATTATTAGTTCGGTTCGGTCGGATGATGCTTGGCTTGGCTATGGGAAGAAGATGAGGATGAGGATGAAGATGACTGCTCCTTTGGTCTCATCTTCTTCGTCTTCTTTTCTGCTCTGTCCTGTCCTCCTGCTCTCCTCCAAATGCATATTACATACAGTACCAGCTACACACACAGAAAGACAGACAGATCTTCTATGTAGTTTTAGCTGCCCGGTTTGTGTTTCACTTAAAAACTTTTCACTCTACTTGTGTCTTAGTTGTTTCTACGTAGAATATGTATCTTTAGCCAAACAGAGGTGGCTTGGCTTTCGCCTCGGCTTGGCTTCACTTGACTTGGCTTCCATCTCCGCTTTGCTAACAATAAGGTCATTTCAGGCCAGTGAAAATGCACTGGGTATTATATATTTTTGTTTAGTATATTATTATGCTACACTGACACTATAGATATACTATGTACAATTACAACAGGGATGTATGAGTATGTCTGGGATGAGTAGAGGAGGATGATGAGTACCTCCTCAAAGTAAATTTACAATTTACATCACCAACACTAACTCTGTAACTCTGTAATACTACATGCATTGCAGTTTGCTATTTATCTACTTCTCCGAATGCCCTATGCAACTTCAACTTCAGCTACCCATTTGGCCTTCCAGGGTCTGATCCATTTTCACAGGACAAACCGGTACAATACATCAACAAATTCTTACACGTGTTTTCCTTCCCTGTAAAATTGTAATAGTAATGTAAGTATTAAAATCTTATAGTCCTTTAAAGATCTTACATGGGTTTTCTAAATTACGAATGTTATTACGTATAGGACATGTGGTTCTCCTCCAGAGTATATAATTACCGTATACATATAAGACAGATAGCTTATAGACAAAACCATTCAGTCCGTCTTAAAATACATAAGTAAATTTTTTAGGAAGGCATACACTTGGACTATGTATTGATTACTAATGGCTGGCTTGTAAGTAACTATGTTATTTAATATGACATTATGTAGAAAAAGATAATTAGTTGGAAAATGTGTTTTCTTAAGTTTTAAAGGCAATCGTTCCAATCAAAGAAAAATTTAGCTTGCAATGAATGCCTGCATATTTCCATAGGAAGGAACCCCTTCGTGGTTTCTTGATTGAAATGTAAGCAGTCATCTGGCTGACAGATTACAATTTATGACAGCGTAGAACTGAGAGAATGAAACGATTGAATGATTCAGCAAAGAATGGACATGATAAGCAAAATGGTACTGAGAGAAATATACACACTCCGTTATGCGATTTAAATGCGAATACTGTGTACACAACAATATAATGTAGGTACCTAGTTAGCGTTGTAACTATTTACATGTTAAAATGTTGCACTGCAATTCCCCAGGAAAATAAAAACAACGGGGTATTTATTATAAACGCAAATTTTACTATTTTTAGGTGTTTGTTTTATACATTTGTACACTGCTAGTAGTTTTACATCTATCTACAAGGGCGGACATTTTCTACATAATCCCGGGTAGAATATTTCCTATAAGAGTATCTTATTAGATATTTAAAAATACAGACAAAATCTTAAAATCTAAATGTAGTCATCTTCAGTGTACCCCTTCTATCAATTTATACAATACAGATCCCATATTATAAAATTGTGAACTAGATCAAATTAGGTATTTCGATAAGTATATATTGCAAAGTGCAAATAATGATAAATAGATGCTGTGCTGTGGTGATTTCTGTTGATATATACCTATAGGCATATTACACTGTTGGAAAAAGTGGCATTTATTGCAGAGATTGGAAAAAGACCGTCATCTCAGCTCATCATCCACTTAGTAACTAAAGATCAGTTGATCCTATTGAATCCCAGCAGTTTATTTATGATTGCCTTTTATTTGGATTGAATAGTACATCCTTGGCTTTGCCTTTGTGTTGTGACTATGAATATTTGCTCAGTTATTATTAAGCTTAGCTCCTATTAATTTTATTTACCGACATCTCAATATAATTTGGCCAATATATTTGCTTACTGATCCTTTAGTTCTAATTAAAAGGACCCAGTAATTTAAAATATTTTGTGACGCTCCTTTAAACATGGAATTCTCGGACTTTTATTATTTAAGTGTAAGTTCCCACAGAAAAATTGAAGAATTAAATAGTTAGAGGCTTTGATATGATTACCATTGTAATAGATTCCGAATTCCGATGCTATTTATACGCTATTCTGTTTTTTATTACTGGATTTTGTTTTTCTTAAAAATTAGGCAATCGATTAAAGGATTATTTGGCCATTTTCCAAAATGGGGAATATTTGGATAACAAAAGTGTGTGGATGTTTTGTTCTATATACTAACGGGTTGTATCGTCGGTACATCTGTATGGAAACCTTTATATAGAAGCTTTTATTGTGGTTAAAACAATTTACATAACATGTAAACTCCAAGGATATAAAATCATGTATTAGAATCTAAAGAAACAAAACGGCAATTACTTACGCCTCAAGTCAAGTGCTTTTCCGGTGTCTAATCTGCTATTCCTATCAAAAATCAAAAGTGTAGGTACTCAAGAAATACTTATGTAACTCCTAAAAAGGTAAAACACTACAAAAAATAGTTCCTTGTACCTTCGTTTATAGTAGATATCTAAATTGCAAAATCTTGATTATGGAGAAGGACGGCATAATGTGAAAGTGACCCAGATCATCATGTCCTAGAAGATTGACATATTTTACTAAACAATATTTGTGTATCCTGCGCATATTTATACTTCCGTTTGCAAAACAATCGAAAATGCTTTAATAATAATTGTAGAAATATATAAGGTACCAACGTAGGCAGTAGAATATCTGCATAATATTTCAATGATCTGTAGAAAAATATTCCGAACACAATATTGTGGCAGTTATAACGATTATTAAGTATTGGAACAATACTTTATGTAAATGACCGTTCCGTCCGTCCGTCCGTCTGTCTGTCTGTCCGTCCGTCTGTCCGTCCGTTAGCGCCATAACTCCGGATGGACACAAAATGTTTCAATTATCTTTTTAGGTATTGAAATCTAAGGTCATGAAAGTCATCCAGTTTGAGTTTGGGTCCAATCGGACATATGGTAAGCTCTAAAACCCGGGTAATGTA
>JAQFYC010000052.1:0-100792 GCA_034694165.1 Tomocerus mixtus | reverse complement strand
ATGTTTTACTATTATTAGACCAGCTATCGCTATCAGTAAACAGTTGGGTGCAATGCATATATAGTTCACGGCGAAGCTTGAATGGTATACATTCACGTAAATATAAGTAGTAAAGGCTATAGTGTGTATAGTAAGTGTGTGCACACATTTTGTGGAGTTCAGTTCTTAGTTAGTAAATTGTAGTAAAGCTTTTACCCTTGCGTATAGTGAGCATTTGCAACTTGCGGGCAAAGAGAAAGTTTCTCGGAGGAAACAAAACTGTGGTCTGATGAAGGCTTGTCTGGTTCTGCTAGACAGTAGATATTAGGTTGCAGAGATGGGCAACTTTTCCCGTCTACCTGACTGTATTTTCTTAAAAGTCAGTTTTTATTTTCCAACTCCTTTACATATCTGGAATCTAAAGACATTGAATTAATTTGTTCAGGTTTTCTTTTCCTATTTTCAATTCACACTGTGTTTTTGGTTACAACTTGCTCTTGTGGAAACAAGGTGGATTAAGTTCCTTGAAGTTTGAAAAAATTGGCCGTCACTATTTATTTGATATTACCCGATGCAAAATACACGACGATACTTTGTATTTTATCCACCTGCCCGGCTGGTATATTTATACGGGATAAATTGTGTGAATGTGCGAATTAATAGTTGAAGGCTCCGTGAAAGGAAAGGTAGGTAAAACTGGGAATTGACTGGGAGGATAAATAGCGTATTGCATTAAGTAACTGTTCGGGTGCTCTTTGAGTTTCATTGCCCGTCCTTAAGCTGGTGTATTATGGCATAGTATAGATATCGCTATTTATATAAGTCTTATCTATGTTTACTATACGAGCGGGTACGATTCTTCTTTAAGATGTAATGATTATTTCATACAATACTTACCAAGAATTTCATCTATCTATGAAAATACTCTGCTATAAAACCCTTCTATGTACAATCTAACTCTACCCACAGTGAAAGTATGAAAGAACTTACCCACCTACTACATACTTGAGGGCAGGGTGGCTTTTGTACTGTGTTCCCTACGTACAATATTTATTATTATTTATTTGTTTTTAAGCATAAATTCACACGTACAATACACTTAATTATACTCTATTATTTTGTATTTGTCAATGTATGCCCAATTAGTGAAAATATTATTTATACATAGATTGACTGAATCTTAATAGTGTAGACACGTAATAGTGAAAGTTGTTTTTTATTTGTGCAAAGTTACAGGGCACACCCTGTAGATGAGTGGTTGTGCTGTATTGTGCTTTATTCGGAAACCCATGGGCCTCTAAGCATTCTTTTGATAATATTATCATGTCACTCCTTTCTCTCGTTCTTTCTTTCTTACTTTCTCCATGGTCTATGTGTGTGTTGGTTGTGTGTCAAATATTGAATTGCAGCCCGTAGAGAAAGAGTGACTCTGGAGACTGTGTGAAAGGATAAAATAACACCTTAATTATTCCTTTTCATTTCCTACTTTCCCTCGCTCGCGCTCCCTTCTATATTCTATACATTTCAAATGTAGGGTTACATAATATGTTATTATGCGATGAGAAAGACAAACAGGAGAAGAAAGGTTGTCGCTGTGTGGAGATGAACTTTTTTTCACTCAGACAGAAGAGAAGAAGGAAGCCAAAGGAAGGCAAACCAAACTAGTTCTAGTTCATTATTAGCCTTCCACAATTCGGTATTTACCAGAGCTAGAGGGGACAAAGTCGACAAAGTGAAACTAGGAAGCGAACAAGTGCTACATAATTACAATGTTGTCTTGGCTGGTTGCTTACTTGCTTGTTTGGCTGGGACACTTAGATAACTGGAGACACTGTGTATTGTTTGCTGTGGAAAGTATTTGTATGTAGCTGCTCTGCTCTGACTTGGCTGCTACTCTCTATGTACTATGTATTATGTATGTATGTATCTATTTTCTTTTCACATGCGGTTACATTACACTACGAATTACGCACGACACTCGCTCGTAATGTGATGGCAATGGATATACTTGAGGAAAATGAGTCGCACTAATAATCCCAACTTTCTTTATTCTTTTATGCATTGTAAATCAGTAAGTATGTAATGTGTGCGTACTGTGTGCTGTATGGCACTGGAAGATTCGTGTTAGCTTTTGCTAGGCTCAATAGAGCACAGTACAGGATGCGTTAGTTTCTTTCTTTCCTGAGCTGTCTATCCAATTTAATTCAGGGCGACCCCCTCATTCACAATTTGTTTGTGTTGTTGTGTTTATTACGAGCCTTATATAGAGACCCAATTTAGTTTTAGGAGCATTTAATTCATTATAAAAGCTTCCCTTTCCAATTTACTTTTCTATATATCAACATGAATTATTTGGAGTGCGTGAGGCGTGACGTATATACACAAACTACTGAAATGACATTCACGGCAGCTAATCCTAATCGTAAGCTGTAAGTAATGCAGGTTTATGGATACTAAATATATACAAATTACGTAGGTATTAGGTATGTACTTAGTACTTAGCTACGCAAACTGTGATATAAGTTTATTGTTAACAACAAAGTACAAACTATAATCTAGATTACAATGGATAAGTGATGGTTGTTGTGGTGTGGTGGAATGTGGTTATGTCGGTGGCCTTATTGTGGGTACACTAGACGTACACTGGGGACTCAAAGTTTGCGAAAAACATTATCTTGCATGTAATATCGTTATCTCCTTTCATACCTACTCAATATTCACTCACATTACTATTTTGTAGCCTAAGTGTTACGCTTTCATGATCTGTGCTGACCTTTTATATAATGCACACATCACAATTGAGTTAAATGTATGCCAATTTTTATGCAGATAAATATTCTAAAAATGTACATGCACCTATTGCGTCATCATTCTTTGTGTATTGTGTACTGGACTATTGAACTGGGCTGGACACTAGAGATACGCTATATTTACAGTATATTATTATGTATTTAATATACTATTTAGATGTTTTCTCCGGTTTTTCTAGTACGGCTATGAGAAGTATTAAATAGTAGCGGGTTCTTAATTTGTTTAATAATGTCTACCATTATTAATTAGGGTTTACGCAAATTCAGTAGGTATGAGATACGTATGTGTAGGTACGTATATAGTAAGTTCTGTAGTACTGGAAATGTAAATATGAGTAATATAGTGCTTTAGTCTGGACTGGAGTAGCTAATAAATATTTATCTCTGTGTGATACGATGTAACCGTAACCGTAATTTGGTTACGTTTATAGGAACGTTGGAAAGTTGCTTCGTTCGTGTCGCCTTGCTTTCCTTCCTGTTCTGTTCTACTTGCTCTGTTATGTTATGATGTGTCTATATTTAGACTGGCTTGTGAACTCTGAACTCTGCAGAGAAGTAGGTTAGGTTAGGAAAGGATAGGAAGCGTAAAATAATATGGAGTCGGTGACGGGATATTGAAATACATGTAAATGTGGATTTGATGATGGCTTTTGAGTTTTGAGTGATGTGTAGGTCCTTTGGATCGGAATGTTAGGCTGTGGTAAGCATGTTGTTCTACAGCTCTTAAGAGGCTATTTCATTCGGCGATTTTGTTGTAAAGCATGTTAATTGTGACATAAGAGAGTCCTCATCAACAGAGAGAGGCAACGTATTTCACTCCGTCAGAAACAACGAGGAGTCTTTTCGAGTGGATGCCCAAAAATTATAGAGACTTTGCTGTGGAGGGTTAATTGTGAGCACCACGATACGATGCTTTTGAACTAGTGAACTTACATATTCCTATTAGATATCTGTGTGCAGATAGGAACTAAAACTACTCCAACATAATAATATACTCGCGATAACCTATTATACGGCACTAACTACTAACTACAGGCTAGACCTAAATTCCTAAAGAATAAACTCAAACTTTCTCTACTGCTGATTGTGCTGAAAGATACCTTACTCACCTATATCATACTATGTGTATGCATTATAGTAATAGTAAGTGCCACAAGCAAACTTATACAAACTACCCATTCTCTTTATATTCTACGATGCTAGAGATACTTCCGTTATGAAACAACACTACCTATATCCTCTCTGTCCCGTTTGGAGTATCTTGTGGAGCCTACTGCCTTCCGAAAGCTTTCTGGCACAAATCGGCTCACCCTAATTTCTTGGAACCCGAAATCCACAACATTTATTTAGCTTACTTTTAATTTAAGCATCTTTGGTATAAAAAATAGCAATTTCTAATTGATATGAAGATTAAGACATGAAAGTATACTATTTATCCTTTAGGATTTTAGGAATAAATTCAAAATGGGTATTTCAGGACAGTTTAAATTCAGTTTCCGTAATTTTTTATTCTCCATTAGTGTTTCCCTTTTAATAGTTTTAGATTTGGAGACTAGTAAAAGTTGTTGGTTGTTCCCACTTCCCACCTTAGAAATTCTCTTAAAATCTGCAAGAATTGTAAATATCTTGGTTAATTACAATGGTGCCTTTGAAAGAGGATTTCGGGTTCCATCTAATCATCTGTCAGGGGGTTAGCCGATTGGCAAAGAATGAAGTGCATGCATAGCACAGTTACTTACTTACTTGTAATAGGTAATAAATGTACCTGCCACACAGCGAATGCATATCTGTCTGTGTGTCAAAGAATAGTGAGACGAGTATATGTAATAAGTATTTAAAAGGTAATGTATAATTGGAAAGAGGATGAAGACAGCTAGGAGGAGAGGGAGGATCGTATCTCTATCGAATCTAAAGTTGTAGTACTACTAACTATGGTGTAACACTAAGTGTAGAAGTATATGTAACGTGTAGTACCTTAACCTTAGGAGAGAAAAGAGTAAGTATAAGTAGGGAAGTAGAAAATGTGAGTGTATATACATCACCTACATTGTAAGTATAGATTATTAAATGCAGTGGGAAGTGAGTAGAGTCTACATAAGTACATAGAGAGTGGTATATTTGTATTATATCGGTAAGTGTTGGTTGGTAAGGTTTCAGTTGTAGGGAAACCCGTTTCGGACAAGGAGTACAATTAGTCTTTGTTCCCGGGCGTTGATATCTCGTGTCTGGAAAAACGACCGAAAGCATGCAGTCAAACACAGTAGGCGCTGTGCAGGAAGGATTTCTATCCGTTTGCAAGGTAGACTGAATTTCATGCGCCGATCGATGTAGGAGTACAGAGGAAGAAATTGGCACGATGTCAACCGGAGAGAGAGAGCGAGCGAGAGTATGGTTCTTTCTGCTGCCTCGCAAGGACGAGGATAATCGATGTAATCTCTAGCAGTACGCTCTCTATACGTACGTACGTAGTGAGTGTGGTATACATGGTGGTCAATGGACAACTCTGACGTCGTCGTCGTCATTGTCCGTCCACCAGTCAACTACACCTACTCCTCCAACAACGCCGACTACACCTCTGACTACTGTTCTTACTCTTACGACTACTCATCATCCCTCAATGACAACAATGACTGGTGGCACAGTGAGTGACTGCTATTATTGTTGTTGTCCCACTACTACTAGTGATACTACTGTAACTACCCGTCGGCTCTCCACTCACCAATACCAATACCAATACGAACCAGAAGCAGAACTACTGGAAATAGAACCCGAATCCGACTCAGGAACCAGAAGAACAACCAAGGGAAGGGAGGAAGGCCAAGGCGAGGAGTCATGATGATGACGGTGAAATTCTGTTGCTGAGTTTTTTGACGACGATCCCAAGTTCTGTGGCTGTGGCTGCTAAGCTAACCCGAATTCGGAAGGAACGGGCCTGCGACTCAGCTCCCTCGCTCCCTGGCTCGCGCTGACTTCTTCATTCTCTCTCCTCTTCTTCTTCTTCGTTTGTTCTCCTCTTCTTCTCTCAGTCTCTCTCTGTGCCTGTGTCTCTAAGGCCTGTGTGCATGGCAGGCTGAATTAGTGCGGCTCTGTGACTGCCTTTAGTTGCCAATCTCTGCACTTTATTTTACTTTGACTCTCTCTTCTTATTCTTCCTCCTCTCCTCCGTTTTCTGTGTGTGAATTGGTTTCGTTGGCCTGTGATCTGCTCCGCTCGATTGCTGCTCCCAACATATACCATATATTGTATACCACCACCACCACCCGACTCACTGACACTTATTACTAATACTACACACAACTTACTACCGAAAATACATATATACATACCTCTACTATATACTCTACCTCCTCCTCCACCTCCTCTCTCTCTCGCAGTTTTTGTTCTACTTTTACGTTACATTACATCACCTATTTACTTAACTAACTACTTTGAGACAGATTCCAACCCAAATACTATTTACTATTTACTACTTACACTACCAAACACAAGGAAAAGTCACAAACTTAACTTTTTAACTACGACATACATAAGTATTGTATACTTCGAAGATTTAATAGTGAGTGGAGTGACTTAACTCCTCACTTCTGACCTGACCTCACTTGACCTCACTCCGCACTTTTGTCCAGACCACGGAATGATTGTGTAAGTTTGTGAGTGCGGTGGTGTGACTCGTTTGACGGCTGACTGACCCTTGGATTGGATTGGGTTCCTCCTCTTTCATCTTTGGAAAATCATATTATTATTCTTACGTTGAGTTGAATTGTGTGCAATTTGTGTGGAAAGGATATTGGAAACTATTCTTGTATGAGGTCTGCTCCTGGTCTGGCGTGAGTGTGGTGTGGTGTGAGTATATATATATATACATATACATACATACATGAGTACAAGTACAACTACATCAGAGAATCACTACTGTCCCACGAACAGAAATAAGGAAACAAGCACACGCTCTCGCTCTGTCTCTTTGACATTTCTCTTTAAAATGTGAAGTGGATCCGAAATGGTGTTGTGAGCACGATGGAAATCATATTACTGTTTATATGATCATGTTTGCCTGGTCAATTGAGCCCAATTGTTGTGAGCAGAGCAGCAGATTGTGTTGAAGTATAAGTGGAGTTCATCTTGATCTTTACTAAGTAGGGTTCCTCTCCTCCAGCTAATAGTTCTCACTCCTTATCTACGTAATAACATTTGATCTTTGTTGTTGACGGCTTGGCCTGTGATTTGATTTGATCGCAATTGCATGTATGTATCCATATACACATGTACGTACGTTAATGTTAAACAATGGAGAATGATTTCAAAATAGTTTACTCTCTCGTGGTGTTGCGCTCGTTGCATTGCGGTTGCAGCAACATTTCCCCTTCGACATTCTGCAATTTTCCCTCACGATACAGTGAAAGGTAGGCTGGCATCTGACGCCCAAAATATCTTATACTAATTTTAGAAAGTTAAATACAGTTTTATTTTGGTGATGTCAGGGTGTGTAGTGTATACACACACACAACCGCAAATTCTCCTATCTTTCTAACTAACTTATGCAATGCAGCATAGTTATTAGGGTATTACCTCCTATTTATGTATTTCCATCCAGCTATGTAGAATACTCTAATAATGTTACTTTTACAACGTTACACTGTTACTATAATTATACTAAACTAAACTGACGTATGCACTGTACTAGCTCACAGAGAGCACAACACAGCAGAAATAATACTCTAATATTATGTGCCACAATAAAATAATATCATGTAGTTAGCTTAGGAACGACTGCACTCCAAGAATATATTTATGTAGATCAATTCCACTCCCATGTACTCGTAGTACACTACACACTACACATAATACTATTGATAAGGAGGGACCTGCTGGCGAAAGAAAGATGCAGATTAGATCATGTAAAGACAGATTATACGAGTTCAGAGTTTCGACAGCCGTATAAATAAATATAGAAATCCTTATTAAAAGTGTATGAAGAAAATGCAAGTTTCGAGTAGTTTAGTGTTAGTACGTGTAATTGTGTATGTGCTGAGTCTGATGAGTAATTTTATGGATCAGTGCAGCAGTGTTATTAGTAGATTTATTTACCCGTAGTATTTATAAATACATGTTTGTACACGTTGCTTAATATCTTTCTTCTTTTCTAAACTAAACGTTTTTTAGAATTCTCTTCTCAAAAAAATCTTGTCTGAAGTCTGAACTGATATATCTTTGCTCAATGCTGTGAAAGAATATCAGTTTTCACGCTTGTGAGTGACTATGTTTCATCGAATTGACTTTCTTTAAATGTCATGTTAAAGCTTGGCCTACAATGTTAAAGCCAAATTGTTCAACTCACTCAGTCATCCAAAGTAATTCCGTCAGTTAGTGATTAGTCACTTTGTGAAAGCGTAAAATTATCATTGTGTCATCACGTATGCTATATATAATTTTGCTCTGTTATCTTGTTGTGTTTCGCCTGTTTGTCCTACAGGCACATTAGTTCGTTCCATGTAATTTCTAGTTGCTAAATAATAATTGCTTCGGCAATCTCTCGGCGAATATTGTCTCAACGAAGTAAAATTCATTCCACACTAATCTAAATACCAGAGCAGATCCCAGTTGGCAGTACGAAACTGTCAACAGATATATGTCATTGTGTAGTGTTATAAGTGTTACGTGAAAAAAGCATTGTGTTGATCTTTATGTACATACATTTCAAGTTCAAGTTGTGAATTGCAAAATTAATTTGTTTTACAGGGCTTCAGGGCCATCTGAGGCCTTTGGAGGGCTGCTCCGGACATCACCTCTCATATAGTCCCCATCACCCGGATGTGTTAATTGAACTACCGAGAGTATTGATTTAACCGCCTCAAAAGCCAATTACCGCCTTCATTGTTATCTTTAAAAAATTGAATATAAAGAAATAAAGTAACCCGGGCTACGATGGATGAGGGACTTCCTTCTCAGTTTGGGCTCCCCCTCAAGGATCTCCGTGAAATCATGGAGGTCCGAGGGATAGAAGCCTATGAACGGGTGATGGAATTGGGTGGTATTCAAGAAATATGTAAAAAACTTGCCACGTCACCGATCAATGGTAATTTATTATTATTTTTCTTTTGTAACTTCCTTTTTCTAAGTGCTAATCTACTTAAGTACTCTAGCTTGTGTTTTTTTGGTTTGTTTTTTGTTACTTAAGTAATTGCTTAGAAAAACGCAAGACGCTAACGTAGTTGAACTTTTATAATTGTAGTAATTATTTGGAATGGCCCATTAATTGAATATGTAGTAATTTAATTTTGTTTTGGAATTTCAGGTATTAGCGGAACTAAATCGGACCTAGACCTCCGGCGGCAGGTTTACGGAGCCAATGTAATTCCGCCTAAACCTCCAAAAACCTTTCTGACGCTGATGTGGGAGGCTATTCAGGATGTGACGCTCATTATTTTACAAGTTGCTGCTCTTGTATCCTTAATTCTGTGGTTAATAACAAAATACAGCTCTAGTGATATGCCGCATGAAGAAGGGGAAGATGAAGAACACGGGTGGATAGACAGTGTAGCAATTTTAGTCTCAGTTGTTGTAGTAGTGCTGGTCACTGCCTTTAATGACTACACGAAAGAGAGACAGTTCAGAGGATTACAAAGTCGAATTGAGGGGGAACACAATTTCTCCGTAATTCGTGGAGGCGAAGTTCGTCAAATTCCTGTTACAGACATTGTAGTGGGGGATGTATGTCAGGTGCGTTAAAAATGTCGTTGATGCTGTGCTCCTGACTAAATAGTAGTAATCATCCGAGAGGAAGTGCCAAGACCAGTCTGTTGATTGAAGTCGTTGTAATATAAATGTTTTCTTTTTTATACGCATGTAGATTAAATATGGTGACTTACTTCCTGCGGATGGGATATTAATGCAAAGCAACGACTTGAAAATAGATGAGTCCTCGCTTACTGGTGAATCAGACCATGTCAATAAGAGTGAGACTAGAGATCCCATGGTGTTATCTGGTACGTACGTTTCCGACCACAACATAAATACTTAACACTGCTATACATTCCATCTGACTTAGCAAGGAAACCATAAACCATGTATTTAATCCTGCACTTGCATTGCATTCCGCTATGCAAAAAAGTGCGTCATGTATTTACGTTTGTGCTGATTCGTTTAAAATAACCTGTCTTGTCGTTTCATTAGGAACACACGTAATGGAAGGCAGTGGAAAGATGGTTGTGACAGCTGTTGGTATCAATTCTCAGTCAGGAATTATCTTCGCTCTCTTAGGTGCTGCAGCTGAGGAAGAGGAAGTACCCAAAGACAAAAAGAAAGAAAAAGGTAATTAGAGAGATATTTGATGAGCTTTCACAAAGAATCAATGATCCCAAGGTTTACATTTCAAAGACTAACAAGGAGTTTCCATTTTGTGTTTTTGTGCAGAAGCAAAGAAAGCTGCAGTTGCCGCTAGAGCTAAACTAGATGAGGAGGCTGCGGAAGGAGGTAGAGCTGTGATTTCTAATAGTCATGCCGCTAATAGTGGACGTCCTCCTCCCATCTCAGAAGAGCCTGAACGCCCAAAAGAAAAGGTGGAAGGACATGAAAAATCTGTGCTTCAGGCTAAACTAACAAAGCTTGCTATTCAAATTGGTTATGCAGGTATAATTAGACAAATAAACACTATTGTTCTTTTATTCTCTTCCTCAGTCATTCAGCCAGACTGACTGACTGATTTCCCGGAGATTAGTACATAATATAATACATGTCATGTTGACTATTGTTTTCAGGCACCGCCATTGCTGTTCTGACTGTAGTCATTATGTTTGTACGGTTCAGCGTTGACAAATACGCCATCCAGAAAGAGAAATGGCATATAAATCACGCTCAACAATTTGTCGGTTTCATCATTACTGGCATCACTGTACTTGTCGTTGCTGTTCCAGAAGGGTTACCATTGGCTGTCACGCTTTCTCTTGCGTATTCAGTTAAAGTGAGTGCACTAAATATATTTTACACAATGAAATGATGGATCTCCATTGCTATGCTATACTAATGACTAATTTACTACCAATAAAATTAGAAAATGATGAAAGACAACAATCTTGTTCGCCACTTGGATGCTTGTGAGACAATGGGAAATGCTACAGCTATCTGCTCAGACAAAACCGGTACGCTGACTACAAACAGGTAAGAACTCACACAATGATTTACTTCTCTTATCCATACAAATTTGTTCCATTCAATTTTGGATAAATTTCTAAAATTCTTTTTACCTAAATAGAATGACAGTTGTTCAGTCATATGTCTGTGGGATAATGAATAAGACTACCCCAAAATTCCACGATCTTCCTCCACATGTTGGTGACGCTGTTATTCATGCAATCTGTATCAACTCGGCGTACACCTCCAGAATATTGGTAAGCAAAATACTTCAATATTAATACGCATATTTTTGTACCTTTTTTGAGCAGATAAGAAGCATTACTATTTGACTTGAGGAAAGCCTATTTAAGATTTAGCAAAATTGTTAAACGTATCAGAATAATACTAATGATAATGTATTTTACTTTTGTTTACAGCCACCAGAAAATCCAGGGGAGTTGCCCAAACAAGTCGGTAATAAGACAGAATGCGCTTTGTTGGGATATGTGAGGGACCTTGGCAAGGATTTTATGGAGATTAGAGAACGAATTTCCGAAGAATCTTTTACTAGGGTGTATACATTCAACTCCGTACGAAAATCCATGAGCACAGTTATTCCTCGGCAAGGGGGTGGCTATCGCCTTTTTACAAAGGGTGCTTCTGAAATCATCATGAAAAAGTAAGCTGATATGTGTTTTCTGAAATCAAATCAAATCTTTTATTCATGAGGTTGTCAATTCTAATGATTGTTTGGCATAAAACAGATGCGCCTACATTTTTGGAAGAGATGGAAAACTTGAGAAATTCACTAGAGATATGCAAGATCGATATGTTTCAGAGGTCATTGAGCCAATGGCCTGTGACGGCTTGAGGACAATAAGTGTTGCCTATAAAGACTTCGTACCGGGACACTGTGACGAAAATCAGGTATGCTTTTAAACAATCGCCGCTATAATGCTATTGGTGGGGATAAAAATATATGACTTATGCTAAATAACTTTCTCGTTTTAAGGTATCTTGTGATGGAGAGCCTAATTGGGATGATGAGGAAAGCATCGTGAAAGATTTGACGTGTATTTGTATCGTTGGGATTGAAGATCCAGTCCGACCTGAAGTACGTCGTTAGTTCTGATTTGAGTATCAAATTATAATTACTTCGAATCATGAATGATAAAAATATTCATTTTATTCCAGGTACCTGATGCTATACGGAAATGCCAAAGGGCGGGCATAACAGTAAGAATGGTAACTGGAGATAATGTGAACACCGCGCGCTCGATTGCTCAGAAATGTGGAATCGTTCGAGCAGGCGACGAATTCTTAATCTTAGAAGGCAAGGATTTCAATCAGAGAATACGGGACTCAAATGGCGAAATTCAGCAACATCTTATCGATAAAATTTGGCCCAAACTTCGAGTCTTGGCTCGATCCTCTCCCACTGATAAATATGTACTCGTAAAAGGAATTATCGATTCTAAGGTATAGTTGTTATTAATGTTTTAGAATGTGTCATCACCATTAATATATTAATGTCACTTAAATGTTCTAATTATGGGTTCACAGGTGAGTGAAAATCGGGAAGTGGTTGCTGTAACTGGCGACGGTACTAACGATGGTCCTGCTTTGAAGAAAGCTGATGTCGGTTTTGCTATGGTAAGATTTCATATCTATTAAAAGTGAAAATAATCTACATATTCACAGTAAAAAACGTCCGACTGTTAAATTATAGGGAATAGCTGGTACAGATGTAGCCAAAGAAGCCTCCGATATCATTTTGACGGATGACAACTTTTCGAGTATTGTAAAAGCTGTCTTGTGGGGCCGAAATGTTTATGATAGCATTGCAAAGTTCCTCCAATTCCAACTGACAGTAAATGTTGTCGCTGTGATTGTAGCCTTTACTGGTGCTTGTGCCGTGAGTACCAGTCCCCTTAAGGTTTGCGATAATTGCCAATTCTCATACATATCTCTATGTGTATCTAAAAATATTTACTCACATTTAAAAAAATCTCTATTATTCATAGGCTGTACAAATGTTGTGGGTGAATCTTATTATGGACACCCTGGCATCCCTTGCCTTAGCTACAGAGCTGCCCACTCCTGACCTTTTGCTGAGAAAGCCATATGGTCGTACGAAGCCTCTTATCTCCCGCACGATGATGAAAAACATCTTGGGACAAGCAATCTATCAACTCTTCGTCATTTTCTCTATCCTTTTTGTTGGTGAGTTTACTACATTATAGCAAGAAACCCATGTACAAAAGTAATACCTATGTGAATTTAATACAATATCCCTTTTTCATTTTTTTAGGCGACATATTGTTGGATATTGACAATGGAACTAGAACTACAGAGCCAACCGCTCATATGACTATGATATTCAATACTTTCGTCATGATGACGCTTTTTAATGAAATCAATGCCAGAAAAATTCACGGTCAAAGAAATGTATTCAAAGGGATTTTTACGAATCCTATATTCTACATTATTTGGGTTCTTACCGCGGGTTCCCAAGTAAGGGTCTATTTTATTATTTCTCTATTTGATAAATCATTCTTTATTTATTTATGCATTACATATAACATATATTACATATGCACGTAGTAATCATTGAAATAATGTTCAACGAAAGTACTTAATATTGTTCTGCTATTTATTTCAGGTTATTATTGTAGAATATGGAGGGCTTGCTTTTTCTACACATCCGCTTACTCTCGAGCAGTGGATGTGGTGTTTGGTCTTTGGGGTAGGGGCTCTCATATGGGGCCAAGTCGTCACAACAGTTCCCACGCGGAAACTCCCAAAACTCTTATCGTAAGTTTTATTATTCTTTATTCTGTGTTCTGTCGTCAGGTAAATTGTTAACTAATTATTGAATCTTCTAATATGTCAATTGTATTCTACAGGTGGGGAAGGGGTCACCCTGAACAGTACACGGAAGGAGCTGCACTTGGGGAAGACGGTTATGATGCAGATGCTGATAAGAGACGTAGCGCTGGACAAATCCTATGGATCCGTGGGCTGACGAGATTGCAGACACAGGTAGTATTTTTGACCTTGGTGAATTTTAAAGTACTAATGATTAGATGTAACTATGTTATGAAGATATCTACTTATGAACTAGTTAAATCCTTCAATGCGCGCAAAATGTGTCCAGGGGTTAGAAATCATACTATTTTTTACTCCTTGATTCATTGTTGTGTTGTTTTTTGATATTCTCAGATATTTTCTCTCAATGAGGCAAGTTTTGAATAGGCAAACAGCTCATTTAACCCAGTCTGTCTAATTGACGTCACTTCAATATCGAAAAAGGATAAAAGTTTCTAGTCTAGCTCTCAATAAGCAGAAAAGCTATATTAATGGATTGGTAATGCATATATTTAGAGTTACAGCACTTACCTACTTTCTGTGGGTTAGTTATTAATTATTAAACATGAGTGATAGTGTGTCCTGGTCCACATTATATGTTCAGTGTTAGATTGTATTTTTATTCTTATAAAGTCTGATACAACATCGCATATAATAATAATGTAGAGTTGAATAAGCAATACATTTACCTCACATCAGACTTCCTTGCAACATCGTACTATATGTATTCTAGAAACCAAAACAAATGTAAAAGGGATTATGAGTAGAGTAGGAGAGCACAAAGGTGTTATGGTAATTAGGAGTGAAGTGTTTTCTATTTCTAATTACGTATTAAAGCTTTCCCTACCTCACACTCTATCAAAGGATTAGCAATGGGAAAGCTAATTTATAATGTGCAAAGCCTTAGTGTGTGTAACTCTACAGTATGTTTGCACTATGGCTAAAATTTAATGATTTAAACCTTACGTTGATTTATTACACATCAAAGTCGTTTTGAGAGTCATAAGTAGTATTCCGATTTCGAAATACACACTATTACATCACTACTATTTTCTGCCATTCACAAGCAGTTTCCTTTTTCCTTTGGTGGCTACCTTTTATATATAAACTAAATTAGTAGGTATATAACTGCTACGTACCTACTTAGGTTTTAATTTTAAAGACGTGGGTTGATTGAGCTGTTTGCACGACGTTGTTTTGATTTGGTTGAAGTACCTACATAAATAGGCGACGACGTGATAGTTATGATTAGGATGTATATAGATTAGGTTTCAAAACTTCAGCTACTAGATATTTTGATTTGATTTTTGTGCGCTCTTATTTTCTCAGGAGTGAATTAGTCAGCGCTAATGAGTTCGGTATTAGTCTTGATGAACTAGGATTATTTTCAGTTTCGGTGTTCTTTCATTGACGTATTTTTGCTATTTTTTGTCGTTTTATAAGAGTTTATTCTAGCTCGATTTTGTTCAAACAAATGGATCATGGTTCAAAATAATTTTTTGAATACCTACATTTTTTATTTTTGACAATATTTTTACTGGAAGACCTGACCACTGACAAACCATTTATTTGGACAAAGATAATAATTTTACAATTTTGAAGAAGATAGGAAGCGACATAAAATAGTTTCTTTACTTCTATAGGTATTTATATTATTACTAATTTTAGTGCCATTGCGCATAAAATATCTTTGTTAATATTCCAAAGCAATTAATAGTAGAAACTTATTAGAGAATTGGGGATAGTAAATAGAATGTAAATAAATATTTAATGATAATGATGTAGGGCTAATTTTGTAAAAATTTCAGTTGGGTTCTATTCTTAAATATGTAACTGGGAATGATATAAATACGATAATATTTAATTCTAGTCATACTACTATATATACTATATAACATAACATGGGTTCTGGTCTTAAGGGGCAACGTTATCCTAATTGACGGTTGATCCGTAGATTATCCTTAAAAGTCCTCCCCACCTGGAAACCTATTCTCATTGGCCGTAGTAGATGGTCACTGATTGTAAGTGATGTCTACCACTGTCAAGTGTTTGGCGGTGGTGCACAAAGACTGCTACGCAATCACTTTCAATATTCAATGGCCGGCTCACTCACTTAACATACTACTTACTTACTATATACTACTCTCGTTGTGATAGTACGGATCCTTCTTGTGTTACTTTCCCTCTTGTCTTTCTCTGACTTTGCTCAATCTGGTGTACATGAACTGTCTCTTACGGAGGAGATCCTTCTTTCTCATCTGTCACTCTTTTGTACCTTTGGATGTGATTATGTACAAACATTTTCGTCTCTGTCTATATTCTATCTATATACTTAACAATACTTACTTACTTACCATTTATCTATTTACTTAATATATGTGTGCGTGAATAACTTTTATAAATCTTGAACCCTGCCTGTATGTCTAGTCTTTCTACTTTCTATCTAAATACAACGAACGAACGAACCTACAGATCTTACTACCTAACTAAACTAAACTTATCTTTAACATCTATCTACGTTAGACTTAGACTATTTAAATACACTCTCTATTTATACATTGCAAATAAGTATACATCTAAAATACTATTCTTATATTATCCAGTCAGCACAGCACTCTTGCCGAAGTGGTCCTAGTCATGAATGAGACTCTTGCCAAAATTCAATTTGCTTTGCAAGGGAACCCCTCTTTTAGATATATTTACTTACTTACTGTACTCTTTCTGTTTGACTGTCTGTCAACAGCAGACGAATCACTTTTAGCTCCTTATCTTCTTAATCGCTAGCTTGAATTTCCGAAAGAACGTCATGCCATAGCCATGCATGTCATGACACATGACGATGACATATGAAGCGTTCACTTGCTATTCTCCCTTAATACTATACGTTCACTCAAACTCAAACTCCCATACACATATATTAAATATTTACTAGTTTGCCATAATATAATAATTCTACATCAGTCAAACGCACACTCTAGTAAATATTTTAGTATATTCAGTAGGTACATAAGGAAAAGGAAACCTTATTCTGCCGACTCTGTTCTGTTAAACAACCAACTTACTTATTGTTGGTTCTTTATTGTCTATATTTACTTAATACATCTCTTGAGTCAAATGTAATAAAAACTGAACTGAACTGATGATGAATCATGCCAAAATCTCATTTTAAATATCTCTTCAGCTAAGGAATATTACTTCTAACGCTGTACTATATGTATATTAATCTTTATGATCCCTTTTATTTTATTTTGACTGTTAACAAACATCATTTTTACACAATATCTGAAAACTTTAACCCATCCTTAAATGTCAAAGTAGATTGTAGTTCTTTTCTATAATAAATATTCAAACTGACAGATGACAGAGGAATAAGTGTGCAGAAAATGTGTTTTGTGTGGAGCTAAGAGTTAGGCCAATAAAATATTTATTTTGACTCTGAACTAACCTCTGACGCAAGCAAGTGTTGTGACGGATGATGATAAAAAGTGTGTGCCTTACTTAACCCGCTTGTTGGCTTAAATTGAAGATCATGATGATTTCATGTTCATTTGATTGTTATGGTCGATGTGAGTCAGTGCATGATGGTTCTGGAACTGCATTGTCCTATCTTTCTACTTAACGTACTTAATATTGCTATTTATTACTCTACTTACTTAAACCTATTATCTTTCTCCGCCTATCTATAATATCATTTCATATCGAAGTCAATACAAATGTACAAAACTAATACCTACGACATTATTAGTTGTATTGATGGACTATTTCTACTACTCATTATATCTTAGTGCTACTGCTACTTTTACCGATGAGTACTCTTACGAATAACCGATGGCATACGAAAAGTAATGATTACTCTGTATGTAATGGTTTATGGCACATTATTTGGTTGCATGGATGCCTACCTTGATTATGATTACTTTCCCCCACTTCCCTCACATCACATCACTTTCACTCTGCTACGTATGTAAATGCAAATTACATTAACGTGAACCGTAATAACATAACGTATAAAAGTACCCCCTAGCTATATATGTAGTAGCATACCAACTAAAGCTAAAGTACCTAAGTAATATTCGGGAATCACTCTCAGAATATTACTATCTTGTAACTAGTTAAATATTATTACCTCTCCGTTTAGCTGTACAGTAGTAATTACTTCACTCACTCTGATTTTACATCACTGAAAATCTAAATCCTTCCAATTTGAATATTATTGAATGTGTTATGCTCAGAATCAGACTGCCTTTACAGACGCGGCAGTCCCACAGCATTTAGTGCATTTTGGTCACAGTGCATCTAAAACACTGCACAATTGTGATCATATCTGGTTTATGTATAATCCTATGTGTACCCTGTGAATATCTGCTGGACTAGATAATAATTAATCACCACTATCACTGTAGATTACTGTAACTGTAGTCATTTAAGACATAGTTTCTAGAAATTGCTCCTAAAGTAGTTTATGATGATGAGTATCCTTATTGTGTTGTCGTTATTCCTAACTTTAACTGTTAATACTAGAATACTACGTACCTAAGTAATTAGAATTGATTTCTGTTCTGTCCGTTGTTATTTCAGTAGAACTAGAACTTAGAACCTTCCTGAATTGAATTGCTATTTATAATTTAGTGGAATTTACATTTTCATAGCTGCTGTCATTGTCATGTCATGTCTCGCAATAATAATATGTAGTTATTTTGATCGTTCACTTTGATTCGTATTGGATCAAAGATTTTTAATCTTTACAAGAATGTTTGTATGTCTCTGTGCAGTGAATTACAATACACCACAGTAGGAGTATTGCCTACTTAAAAACATTCACTCACTCAATTCACCCACTTACTCAATCAGTCTGGTTGTCTGTGTCCTGTCTGTAGCAAGTATGTCTGTGTGTCTGTCTATAGAGTCTGTATGTCTCTCTGATGTCTATGAGTAATAAATTCTGTATTTATTTCTCTCTTTATTCTATTACATAGTATATTATAAGTTTTTGATTGCGTGTAGTGTACTGTACTATCGTATTATTATACAATATTTGTTGTCTATAGCAAGCAACATGGAAGTATTATGGTATGACAGTGCATTTGATAACACGCCCACTGCATACCTTAAAAGTTAATCTGACTTATCTGCTGCTCAGCTCACTATTCTTCTCGTAATTCCTAATGTATCGTAGTACTATGTATTATAGGTCTTTCACTTGACGACCTCAATGCGTACAAGTGCTCTTTTCCAATAGCTGCAAATGCAACCAATGCAATGTACTTACTTTTACTTACTTACTTTATGTACTATACCGTAAGCCGTATGTTATGTATCATATTTATACTTGCGTACTGTACTTACTTTCACTCACTTCACATCTATCTATATATCATTTCCCTTACTTACTATATATTCAGTATTTAGTGTATTTATTACTGATCTATATATTTAATAGAGTTATAGTCATAGTCTACTTATCACTATTGCTCATTTCTCCGTCCGTTCGTCCGCCCATATTCAATACTACTTATCTATTCCTGTACTGTACCATACCAGTATAACCAAACTAGTTAACTGGCCTTACGTATAGACTATAATACTATTATCTAGTTAGTCTAGTCACTATTAGTCTATTCTATCAGTATACTTACTTGCTACAATGCATAGTACTTATTGTTAGTAAATGTGTCTCACTATGGTATATGCGAATCTGTGATACCAGCTCACTATATTCTATATTATTCTCATTCTCCTTACTTATCCTTATCGCCATCATTATTATATATAAATAGTTAGCTATTCTGTACTGTACCTTAGGTACAGAATACTTTTCTATACCTTATAAATATATTATTGTATCGTACTATGTATTGTTCGTTTCATGTTCTTCCACTCAGTGAGATCCCACCCCACCCACTAGCAACCAAACTGAATCCTTCATTCACAGAGAGAAAACCTTTTACCGTTTTACCTACTTTTACTTTCAATCCAATCCAATCCAATCCAATCCACCATCCAAAGCACCAAGAATCAAACCAGCCAACGAACCGAACCAACCAAACCAAACCAAACCACTCACTACAAATCTGCACTACATATACAATACAGAATACGGAATACTATGCGATGTAGGTAGTACGTAGTAGAATACTAGGAAGTAAACGTCTGATCCTGACTTGGTAGGCGTTGTGCACTGCACTACTTTTTTTCTTTTGAATGTTACGTACTACTTTTGATGTGACGTAGGTTGTAGGTAGCTTTATAAAGTCCACATTTTGATATTGGCACACAATAAATCCCGGGATCTATCTCCTATCTACATTAATACATTGAAATTTTGCCTTGTATTGTACTCTGCATTGTAAAGATTTCAGTTCAATGGAAAAAATACTAATATTTGACTTTCTTATATTTCTTGAACGGATTTTTCATATATCAGAAATTGTTCCGTGTATTTTTCAAACAATTTTTTCTTTGCTATATTGCGTTATGTTCTATTTAAAAGTCCTAGAGGCTAGCCTATTAAATTTGCACGAGCACACATGTATAGGAATGGAAGACAATTTATTACTTGAGTTACTAGGTATCTTCTATTTCTGGAAATAAGCAATTTCGCATAGCAGACACAAATACTAGTAAACATAGAGTAGAGTAGAAAGGAGACTCGGATCCAAAATCCCAATTTTCATTGCTCCTAATAAATTTTTTGCGGGCTCCATAAATGAGTCCTGTACTTTATTTAATTACCTCCATAGTTTCATGAATTACTAAAGGCACAGTAGAGAATCCTAGGTAGCTGTAGCACACTCTAGAGTTTTCTAACTTGGTTTCCTTCCAATCTGTCTGTCAATTTCCCAAAGATCCTCCGACTACTTCTACATGCAGTTCAGTTCATCTGTTTCAACAGTTCTAATTCCCTTAAGACTTTCCATTTGTCTTTCTAACTTTCTTTGTTCTCTTACATCTTTTTATGTGCAACCCAAAACGGAACAAACACATTCAACTCAACCAATCGATATTACATACTTATTTTTATTCCGGATAAAACCTCTTTTAAATAAAGTTGGCTTCACCTTCTATCCCTTTTTACTTTAGTTACCCCCTATTCAACCCATTAGTCTTAATTTTGAAAACGTTCTAACCAAAGAATCACAGAATACCCATGTGTAGAATTATATTTATAAATAAAGTAGTAGTAGCTACTTAAGTATAAATAGCATTTAAGTATCTAATCTCACATAAAACATATTTTATACTGATAGAATATAAGAAATATCCAACGCTAGCTCTAATTAAATCTAGATTATTTGATTAGCCTTCGTCTATTTATGAATCCTAACTATTTATATTATCTCTACTGTAAAGAGTACAACATCAATTGCTATGCAGTGCTTGCTGTTGGAACAGAGTATCACTTGTCACCGTTTCTACTTTGTACATTTATTTCACCTTTAACGACTGAGCATTTTTGACACATAGTATTTTACTTTAGCAACATTTTCCTATTTTTTTCCAACCAGTATAACTTGAATGAATTTTGCTACTTACATCCCGTGCTATTTTGATTTTTATTCTGCGCTTTTCGGATATTTTACATTGGATATGAATTTGGATTTTTATTTAGCATTTATGAGTAGTAAATACTTTTAGATAGAAAATACCATTTTGTTTTGACGATGTGTAACCATCTCTCTAGTTTTTTATCAATAAGGAGCATGAGGAAAAGATGTTTTTGAAGGGAAGACGTAGCATGTTGACTATAAATATTTTCCTGTATTTACTAACAACATTTTTGAGAAAGCAAGGAGCGGAGAAGTGTGACAAAACTTTGGCATCGGGAGTGGCGCGGTTCCTTACCTAGTAGTTATTTATTATTACTAAGGGGGAATTCTTACTCAAGTACTTAATCTTATGCATGTATATTTAGTACCGCTGAAGATGAATGCGGAATGTTCAGTTGACTAGGTATATAGACTTTCCAAAATATTTTTCACCGACATGCGACAGCAGCTAGAACAGAGTGCGTCTGAAATATTTACTACGTTTCCTTCATTCATTACAGTCGTCTTGCGATTTACGACTCTACTGCTTCGGTTTTATCATCTATGTTACAGTAGACTTCTAACTCACGGTTTTTCCCTATACGTTAGCCCTATTTAAGTAAGTAACAGTTTAAAAATTAAACTATCTACCTACTGTCTACTCTCTCTTTTCCATATATTCTAGCCTAACACTAGCTAATATAGCAGCGGGGGCGTATGTTGATTGTTCTGCAATTTTCTGCTTACTTAGACAGGGATTCCACTTCTGATGAGAGATTTTATTTGTTATTGTGAGCTGGTTTCAATTCAAATAGCATAGCGAACAAAATCCTATTGGGAGTTTCCTAATTCAGATTATTGGCGTCGACGATTGTTAGGAATTTTGGTATTTCGGATGCTTCCATAGGCTATGTTAGTAAATACGTGGGGTTTAGCTATCTAAGTAAAGTAAATAGTCAACTAAAAGTAATGTTTAGTACATATATGGTATAATAAACGTATCCGTATTGTAGTTAGTAGAGATTATCTGTAGCTGGTAAAATAATGTGGCTAAATAAATATAATGGGAGGGAGGGGCCTAATTATTTGGGGCGGGTTAAGCAACATATTATATATGGCTAATTATAACACAATTAAAAATGTGAATACTGAAACAAAATACGTACCAGCTAATAATAAAAATGGAATAGAGAAAGAAGTTGTGTAAAATAATTACTAGTAGGGGAATGTAAGGTAGTGGTAGTAGTGAAAGTCTAAAAGAGAAAGTCAAAGTAAGTAAGGGATGTGGGACATTACATTACTTAGATTACTCTTAGACTTAGATTTACATTACGTACGTACGGTTGGTTGGAGGTTTTGAGCCCGAGTACATTAAATTCAGGGTTCACTCATGCTAAGTGTGATGAGCATGAGAAATATGAAATACTTAGCTAAATATTAGGTACTGATAGTTACTGTACTCACTGATGGTACTGTGAAAGTACGGAAGTACTGAGAATGAAGCCTTTCCTCATGCCTCTCTCCCAATGTCCTATGTGTTTGCAGTTGAGAGTGATAAGAGCATTCAAGTCAACTCTGGAAGACATGGAGGAGAAGCGCTCTGTACATAGTTTGCACAGCTTGCACAGCCTGCGAAGTAGTCGAAGTCACCCGGGCACTCGACCCATGTCCGATATCAGCTACATTGACGAAGATCCGTTGAAAACTCCGTCACCGATGACTGAGAGTCAGAGCCAGACGCAGAAGTCCAGTGGGAATCAAATGCAAATGCGATTTGGGGCGATGAGTGGTGAGCAGGAGAGTCGTCGAGGTGTTCGCTGGACAAACACAGAGCTTGCCCCTAACACGCAGACCACTTTGAGTCCACATCGGCACATCAGCCGAACTCTGTTGCCCGAATTACCGAAACTCGTGCACGAGACCAGTATCTAACTAAATACTAAACATAATATACAAATTAGTTAGATGCCTGGCCTGCGTCCAACCAAAACCAAACCAAGCAAAACATATTATGTGAAATATTATATGAACCTAACAAATACGTCAAGAGACTCTTGAGTACCAGGAGACAGGACAGAAGACGTGTTTAGAATTCTGTATTACTTACTTACTTAACTTAAACATACTACAAACAAATCTTCTCATCTATTTACTTCTCTTCTCAATCTCCATCTGATCTGATCTACATACTTCTTTCATGAATGTTGTTGTTCTTGTTGTTGAATTGAATCCTATGGCCTGGCCTGGGCTGTTGGCTACTTTAAATACTACAACTACTCTACTTATAAATACTACATAAATACTTCCTCCACTAACTCAACTAATAATTCACTCACTCACTGGCTACTAAATACTAAACATTATAAATATAATATTCATAATCTCTCTCTTTCTGCTTCAAATACTTCTACTACATACTAAATATTATATTAATATATATATAACTCTGCAGATACATGTACTACATCATAAGTACTATGTGCTACCTAAAATTTACAACAACTACAACTTCTACTAAACTGTATTGTTGATAATTGCCAGCAGCAGAGCCACGCCACAACTAACTATTTAATACGTACCTACTACTTGTACTATATTATAATTCGCGAATCTTCTGTACACTGTGTCTGTCTGTCTATAAGTGTCTACTTACTTTTCATGGGAATCTAGTGCTCTCTTGGCCACATCTTATACTTACTTTCACTTCTTACCTCTGTTGTCTTGTCTGTCTTTTTGACTGACTTCAACTTCTTCTCTCTCCTTTGACTCCTCAAAATTATTTCCAACAACTTACTTTTATCGTCCTCCTCTCCTTCTACATCTTCTGTCATAATCTCTTCTTGCTTTTTTCATTCCTCAAAAATCAGTTCGACTCATTTTCATTCTTTATCTATTATTGTAGTATACTATGCCGCTCCGCTCTCACTATTATTAACTTAATTCTTTCGCATTCTATTTATATGTTTCTTGTCAAGTCATGACTCCGTCAACTCATTTCCTAAAAAATCAGTCGTCTCTTTTTCTCTGAATTCCACTTTTACTTACAAGCGAGTTACATAAATATAGCTTCAGATTCGATCTCAATCTCTCAATATATATTTAACTATTAGAAACAAATACTAAATGTTGTACAAATATCTAAGATCAATAGTTTTTCAATTCAATTTCGTATACATTCATTCGTATACATATTATAAAAATAAATGATCATCTATCAGTCTATCAATCTGGTCTCGTCTGCTATACTTTGTCTGTAGGCTATAAATGTAAACAGTAAATAATTTTTCAGTAGCTACATAAGCTACTTACAAATACAAATACTTGACCAAAAAATAAATTTAACTTTTTAAGGACAAATTAAAATACTTGTAAGCATTCGTCTAGTAAAGTAAAAGTTTTTGTAGCTCTATAAGTAGTACTATTGTACATACTTGCTTTTTTCTTTTGCTATATACTTATGTATATTTACTATTTCCTATAACATAAAATTTCTGCGTATTTAGAATTTGTTGAAAACTACGTATAAATAAATATGGTTCGTCTTCGCCCAGCTACTGAATATATGTATACAATTTAAAAAGTAATAATAATAGGATTTCTTGATTCCAATAGTTAAATAGAATTGGAAGGTTTCCACTCCAAAACTATTTATTTAAACCGGGTGTTGTCTTCTATCTGTATTTATACTGTTTAGAATAGTTCACAATAGCTACTGTAGTGTAGACGACACGAACACGACTGTAATAACTGTACGTATCTACGGAAATTACAATGACGACTTGTACCATCCACATGTCCATTCTGTCTGTACTCGTATATTCGTATATATGTTGTCATGTAACGTAACATAATGTAATATAATCTGATATCTCATTCTCAATCAATTTGCGTGAAAGAGAGAATCCAAGAAACTCGTTTTCCCCGAGATGCTGGTTCTGTCATCTTCATGTGATCCGATTCCTTCTTTTTCCTAGTTGTTTATTATGCTGCATGCACTTCATTCGGTTCGATGTGTCTATCTCTCCTCTGCTCGGCTCACTGTGCACTTCTTCCACCCTCTTTCTCTACTACTAAATACTACATAATATAATTGTACTACTAATAAATAGATGTACGTACGTATTGTGTGGAGCATTCAAGAAGATATTTTTTGACGATATAATCTTCTTCCTCTTTCTGCGACACTTTCTCTCTTTCTAATCTAGAAGTAGGTACTACTATAAACAAATATTGTAATAGTACTTGCAAAATACACTCCCATCCATATAGTAAATAGTTTTTCCAAGCTCAAACTCAGCAGCTTTCATATCCAATATTTAAATTATACATAATTATACAACCTAACCTCCGCAATTCGAAATATGTACATAAATACACTTCTTCGAAAATATTAATGTTTTCATCGAAACTTTTCTAGTGGCTCGAATTTTTATGAACCATCACCATGAAGAGTCTCTTGTTAGACTTGTGGAAATATCAATAACAGTATTTATAAATAATCTCAACTAAATAATTCTATAAAAGACCTGACCCATTTAAAAAAAAGACTTGCAGTGTTTACGATTTACAAGTGTTGTGTTTTCACACTGCCACATTAGCCTGGTTCCTGTTCCTAAGCTTCGAGCCAAGAGTCATCCTTAATATAATAAATATAACGTAGTATCTTCAACATTTGTCGTTGTCGCTATGCTAATTGCATATCATGTAATATCTGATCTTAATCCAACCCTAAGGATAAGGATAAGGATAAGCTAAAATATTAGCTAGCGTGTGTGTATGTATGTACATTGCGTGAAATGAGTTGGTTATGCACAAAGATTATTGTGGTTCGCTCGGCTACAGTTACTTATTTCAAGTAAGTAACTATAAGTCTTAATAAGTCACTGTTGCAATCTCCACACTAATGATAATTATCCGAACGAATGTTCTACTCCACTCTAGATGTTCGTTCATTTAATAATTCAAGTCTTCTGCTAATATTTAAATTCAAACTAATAAATGGTTGAATTGGGCTGCTGTCTTAAATTTCTGCATCGATATCCTCCTCATGTTTCCTTCTGTTTGTTCTGTTACTAGTAATATACTAACTCACTGTCTTCTATAATAGTCTGTAAAATTCCAATACGGCAAACAGACTGATTGTTAGTTATAGTTATTTAAATTAGGTCATGTAAAGCCAGTTTGTTGAATGTAATCGCTCTGTACTCTGTAGTAGTAATTTGCATCTTGATCGATTTGCATGACTTATAAATAGAGCTTCTACTTCTACTGTGTTCTAATGCATTCAGTTCCAAAATGCTCGCAATGCACATTGTACTTATCAATACCTTCTATGCAAGAGATGTACCTACTAACATCATATATGTATTCATGGTAATACAAATACTGTAACGTTAGTGCGAGAATGGGTGTTTGTTTTTTTATTATAATATTTTATTTACAACCTCTAAATCCCTCCCTATGCAAAGTACTTATCGCTGAATATGTATAAAATCCCGATTGTGACTGTATATTATAATGTACTTTAGTTGTTATTGTCCCTATCTTGTATATCCTAGAAAATAATTATTCTATTTATAGTCCAATTAAATACAGGGGTACCATAAAACACTATAATACAATATTTAGATAACCAAGCTATCTCATCTACCTTATAACAATTAAAAATGCACCTTCAACTAATCCATGATGTATAATATATGTGTATGCAATCTACTGTTTGTTATACGGTTGACACGTTGACAGTACTAATAGGCGGTCTATGAAAATTTAAATGAATTCAGACAGCCATATTAAGTTACCGACACTAGTACATCTATAAAACACTGTACTGACCCTAAAGAGCATTTAGTTACCTAAAATCAAAATAATTATCTACTACGTAATTCTATAACTTTGAAAAGGTCTACATAATGGTGACCATCATTTCTGTTCTGGGAAAGGGATAAAGTTACCCTGAAGTAATAAATAGTATCTAATGAAATGTGCAATCTCATTTCTGGTCTTTATCGTGAGATCATTAAATAATTCACATGCTAATGTATAATACACGATTTCACTGTATGTTGAATCTTTAGCATTGAATCTCTGTATGTAAACGTTGTGTTCTCTACATTCTGGAGTAATGAAGTGAGTAACTTTTATCTTTTGATGTTTCTGCTTTCTATTCTGCCAGCAAAAGATGGTTATCATCATGTAGATCTACAATCTGCTGTGAAAGGCGGAAAAACTTACACATAACTGCCAAGATAAAGTTGTACCGCCCTTGTTAGTGTACTGTAATACAAATCAATGTAAATCTCTAGGACTGAACCAAATATAAATGTAATAGAAATTAATGTACATACAAGTTGAGGTGTGTTGTCCTCTTCTCTATCGAATTATAAATTAGAGAGTGAAAGTCTTTGAATCCAACCCATTGCATTTATTTTACTTTTTATTTTTTGCGGCTGTGAGGCACAGAAATAGTCCATTTACCATTTCATCCTTCTCGTAACAAAAATATAAAACCTGCCTAGGTACCTACAGCATAGCTTTACATTCTAGCACCTAGTACCTAATCTGTAAGTATAGTTATATAGTCAAAGAACTATAGACTGCCCTAATATCATTCTAAACAATCAGACTTAAATGTTACCTATTGATCTCGCAATAAACCTATAAACTAAAATAATCACAGAACAATGTCCTAAATATTTAATAGTCTTAGCTCGCTCTCCACAAAACAAATCCAACCTAATTATCGAAAAGTCAGTTACTTTCACCAAGTGAGGCAAATTTATTTATTAAGTTGATAATCTTCAGCACAAGAGTCGTTTAATAAATTTTCGTTACATAATTATACTAAGTATGTTAGATTTAGCAGCACTAGCTACTTAATATTTTCATAAAAAGTTAGCAAATTATCTGATAATTTCAAAACTTTCAAATTGTTGCCAACAAGACAAAAAATGCTTATCTGAAATGTTATAGTGTGTTCATTAAACAAGAAATGCCTTTATAGTAGATGTTATTGTTAATTAAATGATCTACATAGTTAAAAAAAATCAGACATTTACTTGCCTCGACCTTGATCAAATAAACCGTAAAGCAATACTTACTGTAGTTCAGGTTCATTACCTATATCTCAAATGTGTTCTCCCACATTCTTAATTATTGTATTAAAGAATTCTGTGAAAAAACTAATTAACTAACTAGCACGACCATCTCATATGGTTAGTGCATCTTCAGAGAGGAATCAATTTTACAATCAAAAGTTTTGTGAATATTAATAACATATATAATACATATCTTACTAAGGTTAGCAATATGTCACTATGTACTACTAAATCGTAATAGATATATATAGTAAGATAGTTTTCAATTATAATATTGTAATACCTACTACATAAATTCTGAATACATACTAAAATAGCTGGGTGTCAAAAGGTGATACTACTCATAGCCATATCGCTGTTATTATTTAACTAAATAAAATTTTAATCATTCAAGACATTTCTAAGAATCTCATGCTAAATAATGACAAGGATTTCATCTAAACAGAGCAGAATGAACATACATACTTATTATAGTAAAGAAATGGATAGTAAGTATCAGTACAAATAGTAGTACTAATTAACTGAACGACCAACATGATTTATCAATTTTGTAATTATAACCCCAGACACTATATATATAATACGAGAAAACTTGTACAGATGGTCGTGCATGGAAATACTATATGCGTATCCTACAGGACACTAATGCTATAGGCAACTTTCTGTATAAAGAAGTACTTAAACCTGGACTAACAGTAACAACTTATCTAGGTATTTAATATATTGCCAGGATTCTCACCGCATCGTCTCTTGATGCGAAAACTACTACATAAATTATGCATGGTAATGACACACGGCGCGGTGTCTTGTTTGCATATATATTCTAATAGGGATGGTTCTCTATTAGATCACCTAGAACCCCAGTGTATCTTTCCATGTGTACTTAATGAACGCAATTTAGTTTAGATTAGACTGAAAACACTCTAGACTCAATTACTTAGCAATATTAGGCACAGAGACTGACATCCGACATAGTTAACTACTTACACACATTGTAGGAAACTGTGAGTTGCAATTGTGAGCTGTGAAGTGAATGAAAGTTGCTAGCTATGAGTGTCAAATTAAGTATACTGCCAAAATTGCAGTATAGTGTCTCTGTGTTAAGACTCTTTTCCATATCCATATAGGTAGATCATTGAAACATTGAAAGCCCTATGCCTGAACTGGTCTGGTCAGGAAGGTATTTTTACTCTCCGTGAAAATATTAGCGCTCCTCAATTCAATTTAATATTAATGCCAACAAAACTGTATAACAAAACAACTCACCATAATGGGGGAAATGGGAATTTAGCCGATAAAGTAATATCTAAATGAATGCCATTTTATTATGTTATGGTGAAAGTGACTAATGACCGTGTACTGTTTAATTAACAATCTACTGTGTATTTGTAACAGCTTCGGACTTACAACTTCATTTAAAACTTTAAAGAAAGTTAAAATGCTACGTTCGAGAATTCAATTAGAATTAACCATTCAACACATGGTACTGAAATGTGGCGAAAGTGTGTACGTACTTTCTTCCTGAATCCTTTATTTAATTTCCATGCACGTAGTAGTTATCCAGTCAACAGATTTTATAAGAGGAGCGCTACTACTCATGGAAGGAAAATTAATTTAGCGGGTATTAAATGTTGTCCAATGTATACTATTATGCACATGGCCACGTCTTCTAGTTTGAGTGCAAAATGTATGCGCTAGATATCTTAATTACAAATTCATCATTAGGCACACTATAAAATTTATTAAGGATGGAAAATAATTGTTAGCTATAGGCTAGAAGTCAATAGTTATAATATATATAAATATGAGTGGGCGTTTATTGCTGTTTAATAGATGAATAAGTAGACTGAATGCTAATGGTTGGTAAAACATCTCCTGAGTTGTACCAACTGTTAGGATTTTATTTTGTGCGAGTAAGTAAAAGTAAGCACGTACGTACCATTTGTTTGTTGGCTATCATACTAACGTATTTGCTACCTGTCTCATCCTCAGTAGTAAACTACAATAGTTTTAATAGTAAATTCTGTAGAGACAGGGAATGGTGAATTAATAATTAGTTAATAAATATGCTCATTGCATGTTCATGTTAGATTTTCAAGAAATTTTCTTCTTTCTGACTGTCATTTATTTCTTTCTGAATTCTGATCTGAGCCCATCATGATGTACATCATCAGTTGCAGTTGCATTTTTGAATCTCTGTAAATCTAAAAAACAATGAAAATCCAGCCAAAAATAAAATAAAAGCAATTTTTGTAAATAAAATTGAACGGGCCTTCTCCCACGTATTAGACAGTCCAGTACGCATAAAACTGCTGGACTGAACTGAAAAGTGTGAGGAAGTTGACATAAAGTTCTGTGGTACATATTAATGATACGCTGTGTTGGTTGGCATTGGCATGGCAGTGAGTTGCATGTACCAAGGGGTGCCTTTTTCATGACAGGGTTCGTCACTCCTTTGATCTGTTGTTGCTGGAAAGCTGAATACAGCTCCCTACAGTCCAGTACTAGCAAACTGACTTCTATATCTTCTATCTGATCTCTATAGTTAATGTACGTATGTTAGATATAATACTTATGTACAATTAGACTTGCCTCACTGGATGACAACCAGTTCATCTTTCTACTTGAGACTGATTTGTTGTTCACTTCCTAGTTAATATAGCATACCTTACTACCTTACTGCCTACCTAGTTATTATGTATCTGTATAATTATAACCCTTTAGCGTATCGTATGAATTGTTTTAATACCTCTAGAAATTTTCTGAGAACCTTCACGCACTGTACTACTAAACTATTTAAACTGTCATGTCCCACTAGAGACAATGTAATGCAATGCTTGTGGTATTTAGTATAACGTGATGCTCTCTACACAATACTATCAATAATTGTTGTAATATATGTATATAAATAAGCATTTAGGTGACAGACAGCAAATTGCTGATTCCATACCATAAACAATAAACTCCGTAAATCAATTAATTCCGTACAGAATCAATCAAGATGCTAATAATATATATGAACATATCTGGAGTGTATGTACTTTTACTTAAAAGTACATTTTAGATATGCAAATATATAATTAGTAGATTGTGAGATAAGCACGGTGCAAACCAAAATGTGGAATGGCATGACGTTCTTGAATATTGACATTGAAAAAGTCTCTTGAAGATTGACAATTACTTTTACGTAACTATTATACTCCTTGCTACATAATTGTTATGTATGTATTGTCAATGAATGCAAAATACATACTAAAACAAAGGGGTTGGTTATTATTATTATATGTAACATTGTTACTGGAAATTTGACTCCTACATGAAAAGTAATTTTTGATAAATAATGTGTAGGTACATAATTACCCAATAATATAGTAATCATACTTCAAAAGTATATGTACTAAAAATAACATTTCCTAAACTCTAAACTACCAATAAAATAAATAAATACAAATACGAACGACGAAATGTGACAAAGCAAAATGAACGAATTGAATAACTAAAGAATGAATGAAAGGAATTGAGTCAATTAATGAATAAATCAGAGGAAGAGTCATTGAGAATCCTGTCCTTGTCCCCCCAGCCCATTTCTACCGACCGAACTACTTACCAACCGATAACCGAACCTAATAACTGATTAATTCCTCTATGGACCCTGCCCCTGACCTGACTCAATTTTAAATGAAGGAGTCTGTCCAATCCTGTCCAAACCCTATACAAAATCTGCCTGTGTAATCTTCCCAAAATTACCTGGAGAACCTATCTTCGCATTATTATGCACTTCCTTGCTCCAGCAGTTCCTCTCACTTACTCCTGAGCCAGATGCCCCTATATAAATGTGTTTGACTTGAAAAACTCAATACTACTATAATGTCTCACCGCACTGCCCTTTGGTGTATAAGGTCATAGGCGGTGAGTTGCAAGAGAGATTGATCCCGGTACCCTACAGCAAGAGTTCCACAGATCAAGCTGTAAGCCTCCTTTCGATGCTTCATATTTTTATTCTCTCTTGGTGTTTATGTCGTCTGCCTGGTCATGTCTACCGTACCGCCTGCCTTCTTTTATTATCTATCTTGTTGATCACTGGCAAATTCACGTTCTATTTTAGTAGATTCTTTGTCTTTTACTTACTTACTATTTCTTATTAAGTACATATAGCATAATACTTATTTGTACACATCTTTCGTCTATAACGTATTTCCTACGCTTCTGCTCTCTATATTACTTTAGTCAATATTTTTCAACATTTTTTACATTTTATCAGCTTTCATTTAACAGGATCTCTATTTAATTTTGTATCTACTCTTTATTCTATGCAAACTGCTCTGCTTTCTCTAAAAGTACCGACATACTGATATTGTTTTATATAAATACAGTAGCATAGCAATTACCATATTTAGTATTACAATTATAATTCCTTATCCTCCATTCTATCTGTACTCACTGCTCATAGTCTGATAAATCATTTACCTATATGTATTTTCACCTTTCTATTTTTACTTTCATAGAAAATGCACTAGTTTTGACTATTATTCTTATTAACTGTCATACAGTTCAAAAGTAAATACATTTCTCATTTACGATTATTTATTAAAGACTTATACTATTTGTATCTTTCTTATTTACTTATTTACTTAGCTAATACTTAGCTATGACTTTATTATTGTTCTATGTTACTAACACTCTATTCTTGTATGTGAATAATTGCAAAGTAAATATTCTTGACAACAGCAAATTTATAACAAAACCAACCTACTGCCTACGATTCTTTTATCTATTAAATAGATAGACTGCAACTACTTAGTAATAGCAAAACATTTTTTCTAACAAACTTTAAAGCCAGTGTAAGTAATTGAGCTTTCACATTTAACTTGGTAATTATTTACTGTCTTCTATATCTATACTAAATATACTCGCTCAACCAATTTAGTTAGTTTCTATTCTAACTAGCACATTATAGTTTCTGTCTGCTCTGTACTTTTTAAGTATTTAGTTAGAATTCATCCAGTTACATTTGTTTGGTTAGTCTGGCCTCATTCTTTCGTCTGTCATTATTGTACATAGAGAAATGGCTTAAGGGCGTTCTGTTCTGTAGTCAGTAGTTATACTAATACTTAACTTTAGACTTTAGAGTAATCAGTAACAGATGTATACATTTATTGTAGTTAGTTTGGGATTTGGGATTAAGAGCATGTAATTGTATCTGTAGTCTGCATTTGTGTATTTTTGTGTATTAGTAGTTGATACTAGCTTCGTAGTCACTTGCCACTTCGACTCTTGCTTTAGTTATTGTCAAGCACAAATAGACCTGAACGTTGCTGTAGTTATTTAACTATAGTGGTAAATACGAGCTTCGTAGAATATTGAATGGGAGCTTTTAATCTCAGTGTGGTTTAGGGGTGTAATTTTGGAAGAAAACGCTCACTTTCTCTATTGTCAACATTGTTTTCGTAAATACTTTGTATCATTACAAATTATTGATTGAGCTACTTTTTTAATTCAAACACAAGACAAAACGATTTGACAAAGAGAAAATAAGCGTGTGTACCCTCTATTAGACCACAACTGAATAATTAAAGAAACGGCTGCATTTAGTAATGTTCGTAGAATGGCAATTCATGTAATGTATGTAGAATCTAAAGCCAACAGTGAGCGCAACGCCTAGTATTCATATTATGCAATTATACAATAATTTTTGGATAAAATGCTATTGTCGCTGATAGATAATTTGTCAAATGTAATGTAAATATATATAATGTTCAATCAAGTATGTAATTAATACATTTATCTAAATATTATCGCACTTTCGTCTTATGTTCTCGTCCTCGTGTATTGGTACTTGTAATTTGTAATGTTACTGGTCAATTAAGTAAATAAGCTATGCTGCACTTGTATCGCATGTGGCTCATTGTGCTTTCAGAAGAGAGGGAAGTCAGTGGACCACTTCTGACTAAAATCAAGACGATTGATTTTTATTTAGTACAAATTTAGTAATCCTCTATATAGAAACCTTGGGCTGAGTTTTATTTAACTGTGACCATGATTGAACTATGATCATGGGAGGTTGGATCATTATATTAAATTATTATGTAGGTTTATTTATACATTATTATGTATTTATGAAGTATTTATATATATAAAAATATTATTTACATAATTTACTTAAGTTTATCTTTTTGGCAATGAGAATTATTATTCTACAATGGATATATTGCCATGTTACTTAACTTTTGGAAAAATATAATTAAGATATACTTTGATTCCGTTTTACACGTAAAATAGTTTAAATATTTCACTTATACAACATCATTTACATTTGTGGAAATTTTGATCCCGAAGATGTCACAGTAGGTACAGGAAAAGTTAATTTTACATACATTATCTTCAGGATAAGATAATGGGTAGAGTAGGACAATGTTATTTAGCTGCACCTTATTAGATCTTTCATTCTAAACTCATTCAGGAGGTAGGTGATATAGAATTTTTTATCTTGAATAAAAAAACAGTTAGGTAGCCTTGTCTTTTAAATCTGCACTATAGCTAAAACTTACCATATAGCACATTGCCTAGGCTAAAGCACTTGTGAATCGTCAATTGTGATTTTTGCGAGCATTTCTCAAAATATTTCTCAAAAATATATATTAAATAGCTAAAATAGTAGCCGTGACCTTTGTCGCTATTGTTCAGTATACATAACCGCCATACACATGCGGTCAGGGCCATACTACTAAGACATAATTTAGCTCTGAACACATCTTAATAAAAATAATTATCTGGCTGGCTAGCCTTGTTATACAATCTGCATCATTTTTCACTTTCTCGTGTGCCTATTTCCAACAAGATAATTATAACTTCAATAATTTTCAACCTTGGCTTGAAGTCTTTGACTACTCTTTGCGAATGACTCTGCGTCGCTACTTATTTATTTTTTTATTCTTTTTTGACTATTTTAAAATGGCAGAATATAATTAAAGAGGCATTACATACTCGTTGGAAATTCGCCAGGAGAAGAACTGGAGAACTAGTTTACTTTTCTTTCACCATTAAAAACAATCTTACAGATGCAGGGACCTACAACTCCAGTGTGTACACCCTACAGAATGAGAACAAATAAGATAGCGCATGCTTGCCATCGACGAGTGTGAATAAAGAATTTGCGTAGAGATTTTCGGAATGCTCTGACAGTAGATTTCCCCAGCACTGTGTGAGGGCTATGTCGTAAGTATTCTTTAAAGCCGTGTGATGATTTTATTGAGTGCAGAAATCCCTTTAGTTTATCCAAATCAATACATTGTATTTATAAGATATACCATATACCTACCTACATAGTCACTAGTTTTCCACTTAATAATAAATATCATACTTACATAGTGAGAATAGAAAGCTACAGCTACGCTTTCAATTCAAGAGAGCTAAGAAAGCCAGTCAAGTCAAGTCAAGTCAGTTGCAGTGGTATCTTACATGCACCAATAGAGATAGATCAATTGACAAGGTAATTAATTTAATACGTTGCGTTGGGTTGAGATGTTGAGAATTCTGGCCTGAGCAACTTAAAATGGCACAGAAGTCTTATTATTACTTACCACACCAGCGAGTAAAGTAAACGATGACAAGTAATAATTGATACTCTTCTACGTCTGCCCAATACAAGAAAATTTTCCCAGTGTGATAAAATATATATTTATATTATAGTATGTGTAGGTATTTAAAATGTACTATTCGTGTTAGCTGGTGGCTTATCCTGTGTATCTGTCTCTCATGTTACTTGTTAGTAGTAGACATGACACGCACGCCTGATAAGCGAAGTAGACTCTATCTAGTCCTTCTTCCGTAGTCACTTCTCTTTAGTTTGAGTAGTGATCTGATTATGTATTTATGTGTGCATTAGGGGATACAATCGCTCGACAATAAGCAGGATTAAATTGGCAACAAAACAAGGACTAGCTTTTTATATTATGCACTACATTGACATGGAACAAATTGCGTCAAACAGTCAAACCTGAAAAGAATCAGGAAATGGTAGAAATAACAGCCTATTTATTACAGTAACCTATACCTGTCTTATAGGCATGACTGATACTGAACAAGAACAAATTACTCTAGATATGTTACCTACTCAATATTATTCAGGGGAAGAAAAATACTACACTATTTGAGGTACGGTGTAGATGCATGAAAGAAAGTTGACGTAAAGTTGAATATTTTGGCAGGAAGCAGCTCTCAGCTTGATGACATTAGAAATCGGGATCGAAAATGGAACAAAATCCACAAATGCATGACATTACCAATTGACATCATTCATTTTATTATTTGCTCACTAGTGATCGCCTGACAACCGTTATACTTTTTTACAATATGGATTTATAGCTATAAGTGACTTTATCACTGAAGCTATAAATATTACAAAAGGTCACCTTTACCTACATGTTTAACTATTCAAAACCTACAATTGTACTCTACTTTACTTTAGTTACGATTAGAATTAATCATTTGATCCAAACCTCCGATCATCCAAAAAATTGTTGTCCAGTTACCTACGTACAACGTATGTGCTCCCTAAGAAAGTGTCACAAAGGTAGAATATTGTTGTACTGCAATATTACTGTGACTCAGCCGCAAAGTATGCGAAATACAGGTTTACTAAATGAAGCCAAGGGTTTACAATTTACATTGTAAAAACGGAAATGCTTATTGTGTTTCTAATGAGTACTAAATTAAAAATGGTCCATAGACTTCTCTCGCAATTCACAGTTCCATTCCTTCATTCCATATTTTCTACGACATTTTTGAATTTAAAAATATTGATGCACATAAGTAAAAGTATTTTGATCTTGCAGTAGTACTTATACAAATATTTTCTCACAAGTTTCATTAATACTTAAATAGTATCAGTAGTTGTTTTTTATTTTTAATCACATTAGAAGTATTTATTGTAGTATTAATTTTGCTATTTTTGAATACTGATGAGTGATTGTTTCTTAAAAGAATTAATTCAACAGTAATTTTTGAAAAGTACAGTAGATTAAAAGAGAAAGTATCTTTGTTTGAATAATTTGAATATCTAATTGAGTTAATTTCTGTATGTAAGTATTTAAATGACGTAAATAATTTTGAATTAAAAAAATGCTTTTGAATAAATGGAATGAGGCTTTTGAATGGAGTTGCTCATTTTCTGACAATTTCAGCTGCAGCATTAGTGATACTCAACAGAGCTGATTTATAATACGGCATGTTGGCTGAATTGAGAAGTGGCTAATAAGTGTGTCTTTGGAGCCATTCAAATAATAATCTAAATGTTTTCAATATATTCTATTGAATTGTTCGTTGAATTGAATTGACACTCATGAAATAAATAAATGTTCTAAAATGTCTACCTGTGAATAATTTGAATTAATGACTCACTCGGGTGGCAATGTAATATTTGCAATTGGTAGGCTGCAAGGCTGCAACTGATTGGGGATACGCAAACGAAAGGGCGGCCGTCGGAGGTAAATCAGCTCTGTTGTGTCGATCGGTGTGTTGTGGTATCCCCACTATGATTCCTGGTTCCATACTAAAAGAAATTCTGTCTTTCATGTGTCCATTTCAGATTCGGGTAGTTAACGCGTTCCGTCAGGGCCTAGATACTCGGTACGGGGAAAGGAGTAATCCCTCGATTGCCGCAGTTCTGCAGAAGCAAGCCTCGCTTAGTAAGCGACTCTCACAAACTTCCTCCATCGAGTACGCCGACAACTATCCATACGAAGTGTCTGTGCCGGAGTTTGAACGACTGTCCTCACGAAGTCATACAGAAACAGCTGTATAAGTAAATAATAATACAAAATATGAACTTGATAATGTACATAAGACATAGTTAGCCGAGAAAGAAAGAAAGGAAACAAGCAAGAAAGAAAGAGTGTTATGTTACTTATGATATAAATAATGCGTATGTGTCTGTCTGATAATTATGATGATATGATGATGAATACTGTTGTACTGTAAGTATGTAGATCAATATGAGTGAAGGCTAATGATGATACATGTAAATACGTGTGTGATTCCGTGTATGTAAGAATGTATGTGTGTGAGGCTGATTTTGTGTGTAATGTCATGTCATGTCATCATAATATAATCAATATGTACGACTACTACATAAATACTATATACTACATACATACATACATACTATACTATACTGTGTGTGATTGTGTTTGCGGACAGATGTGGTTTGCTTCTCAATTGAAGATGATGATGATGTGAAGAAGAATATTGTACATATTAAATGAATGAGTATAAATACATAGATTTACCTAATTAGCTATATAAATAATATGTACACTTGACTAATTAATTTAAATAATCTTGTTACTTACTTATTAGCTGTGAATGATACATATTTATCATATTATTATTATTATTATATCATTGTCATTATTATTACTACTCTGTACTGTCATTATTATAACCATTATAATATTATTTATTATTACAGTGTACCGTAAAAACTGTAACACCTCGAGACTACATGTAAGTATATGCTAAAATATTATTTCTACATAATAATATTATACTTACATACATACATACATAAATAATAGCTAGGATAGCTAAATACTTTACTTACATATTTAAATAGGTAGCTATAGAATTCATAGTGAAAGTACTTGTACCTATTTACGTACGTTACGTTACATACATGCATTACATATACATATTACATAAAATGTTAAGCATTTATTATTTAGGGAAATGTATATACTATCTATTAAGTAGCTAGGCGTAATAAACCAAATAGCCAGACAATTATTGTCTACTACATAAATTATAGTTACGTTACGTACTTGTATTGTACTACGAAAACCGTGCTGTTTCTTGTTCTACTAACAATAAGTAGCACAACAACTGCAGACAGATAAAATGTATTATATATCTATATATTATACATTAAAATACTTATTAGGCTACCTAGGTGTTAAATATTACATAACTTAGTAGATAAATAGGAAATATTATATGTAAATAAATACACACGACATTCATTACATAGCAAGACAGAGTATAACTAACTTATATATAAACACTACCTATATAATACTACTATATACAATACATACATTAAATTATAATTAATTAGTATGTAGACGGAGAATTAACTAATGAGTAACTAACTAAGTAAGAGTAATAGTTAGCTAACGTAAGTAAGTATTATGCGACATAACTACGCAATTAGCAAAGACATATGAAGAATAGCCATAATAGGAGAGACTCAGTTGGGTTGGGACAACATATTATACATACAAAACATACTAAATCAGATCAAGTCAGTGTAGGGACGATACTTATCCAGTTAATACCTAATACAGTACTACTACTACATAAGTACATGCACATAACTGTTCCGTATGTAATAACTAACAAAATTAGTAAGCATTAAAATATCTGATTATCATTGTTATTGGATTTGTAGTAATCCCGGTGAGCGTATATTCAAAAATTAAACCTTGGCTTACTCCATACTCCATACAATTAGCCGTAGCAGTAATAGTTAGCTTATTGCTACATACCAGACAACAATAACTTACATGTGTAAATAGATCAGTCAGAACAGAAACTACAGATATAAATAGCGTAGTGTGAACTGTGTAGTATTGTCTATATATGTAGGTATAATAATTACTACAATCAATGAATCAATACAATACAGGTTCGTAGAAAGGTGAAATACTGGACGAGAAGCTATTAGGAAAAAGAAAGGTACATTACACACTAGAATTATAATTAGTCTTTGTCTCTTTCCTCTTCCTCCATCTTCTCTCTCCTCTCTCAAGCTTTGATCTCCATTTGGTTCACATTACATTAGATTTATTATGTATCACGCTTCACACGGTCGTCCTCCATTTGTACATATAGTAATATAAATAATCTGCCGAAAATTCAAATGGCAAGATTGGGCTTACCCAATTTGAGGTCAAGGAATTACAGACATACTACAGTTACAATAGAACCTGTAAATACATAAATACAAATATTATACCTAAATAACATCCCTACTATTACTATTGTCATGTCAGTTCAATGTTCAATTCTTTTTCGCCATTTACTTATTTAATTATGATAAAGATTTATTTGTACCGATGTATTTATATGTTGCTAGATATTTAGAAATACATACATAGGGAATGAACACTAATAATTTAATTAGAAATATGAAACACATTTACTACATACATAGTTGTTTAATAACTAATTTTCTCAGGGAACTCTGTCTTATCCCTTCACTCAAACAGACAATTGCATTTCTAGTGCCCATCAAGATCTCTGTGTTTGTTTTGATCGAATATTGATGGCCTAACAGAGTTTTGAGGAGAAAGTGGTGAAAGGTATTGGGCTTTTACCTCGACTCTCTCCACTTTTCAATTGGGTTTGTCTGCACGAGTCCAATAACAAACAGTCCTCGATTATTATAATGATATATCTGTATGTTGACATAATATACTAAAAGTAATATAATATATTATATATGTAGTAGTTCTTCTGTATGTCTCTGTATTCTGTCCTGGCTGTGTCGTGTAAGTGTAGGTGTGTGGTGATTGATTGTTGTGTTGTGAGACTGCAAATTAATGCAATTACATTATTATACAATACACTACTACTACACTACAGTACCGAATAGAACAGAAGATATACGACATTGATTGAACCCATTCCTATTATAATAAATAATGCATACATTATTATCGTACATTATGGTCAATCCTCATCCTACCTACTATACCTACTTTAAATACCCTTGTACAGTAAATACATTAATAAATATCGGACTCATCCTACTCCTACTTCCTACCCTATCTATAATCATTCAATTTCAATCCTTGTCCATCGCTCAGTGAAAAACTCCCCATTAAAAACCGAAGGACACCTTGTGCAGATTCCCAAATGAAATTACTACAATAATGACACTTGTTAATATTCAGAGGTGTAATTCAAAGAAATGGAATTGCCCTTGTTGTTAAACAGAATTCTGCTAGAAGTTCCCAAGAGTAAATTCTAATGTTAGGCTTTAAGGACGGCAAATTGTACAGATGACTTCCTCGTTCAAAAATTGTTATTTACATTTACACTAGCTAAGCAATTATGATATTCTACCTACAGAATACAGATAAATAGTAGCTAGCGATAGCGATGATGATGAGAGACAAAGAATTCCTTGTATCGAATACGCAATAACATTTAAAACTGACTTAATTAATATTAGACATGTCAAAGTGTCACGTAATTAAAATAATTATTACTTGTTACTATAATATATATTACTATAGTACTATACTACTGGTGCTTCAAGTGTCTTTGTCTGTATGGTATTATAATATAATTATGTAGGTATGTATTTACTATAATGTGTGTGGTCTGTATCTGTACTTGTTCATACAATCAATACATAGGTCAGCTCAGGTCTGTGTACCTACTTACTACTACTACTACTACTACTCGTTAAAAAATATTATACATACTTAATAGGCTTTGTTTACAGATTCTATATTTAACTGCGATAATTACAGCAGATTGTTAAATGTGGACACGTAGTGTGCGTCGCATGTTTGTTGTGAGTGTATCTGTATCTGTAAAGTGTCTGTCTGTCTGTACTGTACTGTACAATACGTATGATAACGTACTTACATGTGGGCTACAATTACAATACATACTACAACCTAAGTAATTTAAACTTAAAGTTATGGTTTTTATTCGGTGCTACTAATTTTTCTATTGAACATTATAATACTTTGAGTATTTTGAGAATGTTGAGTGAGATTTTTCGTAACCAACTAAAGCAAAACAAAAAATTGCATTAAAAATGAAGGGAATAAAATGAAAGTAGGGTGGCAACGAAGAAAGCAAGAAAGAAAGTGGGTTGGGAGCCAGTGGGAGAACATGTCGTATGTAGTAGGTGTAGTGGCTGATTGAATTGATAAATACATAGAAGACATCTGTTGAAATAATTGTCGCTATTTGTTAAGATAGCAGGACATTGTTGTTTTTGTGATAATCGGGCCTTATTTTTCCTTGTCGTCTACGATAGAGAATTTATCGTGGAGATTCCCCTTATGAATGGTCTGGTCTCTCTGCCACTCATTCGGAAATTCACTTCGACTGATTGTGAGTATGCGCCGCTAGCGAAATAATGGTGGAGTGAAGCTGGAGGAGTTTGTGCGGATTTTTTGCCCGTGCAATCCTAATGTTAGTATTTACTATTGGGAAACTCTACAATCAATTCTCGACATCAATTTATACGCAATGTTACATATTTACTATAAATTACTTACAGACCGAATACTTACAAACACACACATAAACATACATACATACATAGTATCATTCTATCATACAACTATAATACTACTATCTGTACTATCTACAATATAAAAACAAACAACGTGAATTTGAATTGAATTTTCAATACCTAGGTAGCTTGACATATATTCTGTGTTCTTCTACTATTATGTGGCATGGCACGCGTGCATCCTATTATGTATATTAATTATCATGTACATAAATTAATCCAAAATACATTTACATACTAACTTACCTTAGATTACCTAGATAAATAGATGCCAGGCCAGGAGCAGCAAGCAAAGCAAAACAAAACAGTACATTACATACATACATAAATACATAATACCCTGTAACTAACACCAGCACGTACTTAATTATCATAATCATACGTACCATTTATACCTTAGCCTTACCTTATGTAATTACGTATCCATTTACCTACCAGAAACCTAATTAGCCAGATAGTACAGATATAATGTAAAAAATGTTATGTTAGAGAAAGTATCTGTCTAATTAAGTACATAAGTATTTCCCTATGGACATTTATAGATAGGCTGGGATTCAGATTTCAGATTCAAGTCACATACATACATATACATACACACTTAATTACTACCTTTGTACATACATAATATGTAAATGTAGTGACTAACAAACTACGCCTCGTATTATTATCATTATTGCAATTAATTTCAATGAACTGTAGTTTTTTCGCCATGCCATATAACTTAACTTAACTCTAGCTAGATACATAATGTTCATGACTACTATTACAATGTAGCCATGATTGCTATACAAAAATACATGATATATGTAGATATGTGCTATACTATACATCCATCAACTCATTCTGTTTTTGGAGACATTCGCAAAAAGAAAGCATTTCCATTTAGAAAAGTCAATTTAGTAGCTACATAAATAGGCCCACTTCTCAGTCTCAGTCAGTAAGTTAAACCATTATAATTTTTTCTGCTGTTATTGCATTATAAACCTAAATGTAAATCTGTGAGTAGTACAGTTACAGTACATAATAGTGAAAGTATTTAAGCATAATATTGAAATTTAGCATAATGCAAAACACGTCACAATAATGTTCATGTTGATGTGTGTATGTAATGTACTTACGTGTTGATCAAGTACGTAACGTCTCATATAAATAACTATAATTCTAACGTAGTCAGTTTTCCAGCACGTTATAATATTTGATTTTTGCAAGGATAACTAAGACTAAAAACTAACCTGAATGAAGCTTTTCTCTTTCAGTAGTGGACTCCTTGATAAAAAAATTGTCTTGTCTCATTGTCTCGCCTTAGTTACTATTACTATACTAATGATAATTTATTATTACTATATTACAATATAAGTAAATGTATAAAATACAATAAAACCAGGACGCAGTATTTATTAAACTTACGCCATATTATATTATAACAAACAAAGCCCATACTCTTGCAAATAAATAAATAAAGATAGTGTGATAAACTGAATGTTACACTTTGTTACGACATTGTACTAAAATACTACAGAACAACTACTACTACATAATACTGGGTAGAGCTGGCGATAAATTCCCATCCGTTGGCTACCTGCACACAACAATAATCCCTCTATTACATATATTATAATGATGAAGTATATATAATGGATATTATTCTAATTAGCTCTAGCCCTCCTTTCCATCTCTCAGACCTGACTCCAACTCCAACCAAATCCAAATAATAATATCCAAATTCCCAATCCAGAAATAATCAATCAATGAATCAGTCAATCAAAAAGCCGAATATTGTGAAGCCCATAAACCGCCGACAATTAATAACCGTAGATAATAATGATATACATGAATGAATACCTATGTAGTATTTTCATTTGAAAGTGTACTTACCTAAAGTGGTATGTATTAAATGTTATATATAATTTTTAGTTAGTCCTCTCATTGTCAGTCTCACATCACAAATTAGGTACCTTATACAATTATACTACTTTATTACTACATACATACTACATAATACAATCTACTACAATACAATACAATACACCAAATAAAATACATACATAACAAATATTATATCTTATATTCTGCTAAGTTCTAGCTCAAGAATCGATTAGTACTTACTTAAATGTACTAAATAGTTAGTTAGCGTAATAGAGAAGAGACAACATAATAATAATATGATACAATACAATAGAACACTAAATATGTAGTTAAATTAGTATTATTATACTATAGAGAAAGCCATTTAGCTCTTGTTCAATACAACAACACTACTGCGCGCACTGATTGAGTATGAGTATCAAGTGTCAACGTCAATGTGTACGTTAATGTTAATTAAACTCAGTTAAATATCACACATCACTCCAAACACACTCACCGAGTATTAAGTAGCGGCATAGAATTGTATTCTAATTGATATTCTAATTATTATTGTCAAATTATCATGCACTTCCAAAATAAAAGTTCTAGTCCATTGTCTATTAAAACAGTATGCACGAGTACCTTGTTCGGACAAGAAGCATTCGGAGTAAATCCACCAGTTGTCTTGTATTGTACCCAATTGATTTGTATTTTATCATATCAGTAAATTAAGAAGCGCTATTACCTTTAGATAGGATCGTCGATCTATTAAATACATATTACTTAGCAGTAGAGATAATTATATGTAGGTCTATCATTCGATAATATATCAGCGTCGTATAATTAATTGTTATATCTATGTGTGTGTGTAAATACATTATGCAGAAGATTAGAACAATTACATAGTAAATATTAGGTGTAGGTGGTTTGATCTGGTTATACTATTTAGGTACCAAACCTTATTAATTAGTTAAATAATAGGTACAGTACTTATGTATGATTATGATTGCCTTGTGGTTTGTGCTGGTAGTTTCTACCTGCTAGGACAATTTTATTATTTCGCATTTATTATCTTGCATTTATTTATTTATTGTTTATATTTATGTATATTGCCTCTGACAATGAAAACAATTTAGCCCATCCTTCCCTATTTTTACTTTCTCTACGGAAATGTTTGCTTTGTTTAAATTCCTCGTTATATTTTACATGAAAATAGTATTGAGCCCTTTAAATATAGAATTTTATTTTAAAGATATAGTACTATACAAATATTTACAATTTTACAAACCCCTACGTACACTGTCTGTATTCCATAATATCCACGTCCAATCAAATCCACCAGTTGCAATAAGCAATTCCGAAGAGAGCCTTAATTTCCATAGAGGAAGGGATGATAAAATTGTTTCTTCCTTACTTGCATACATACATACTACTACTATATAGTACATACATTAAATATGACATAAAATAACATACCTCGTCGATATAGCTTTACCACAGGAAAGGAGCAAGTGCAATTTACAATTCATTGCTGCCGTGCTATGCTCTACAACTAATTAAAACTAACTAGGAACTACTGTCTAATAAGATACAATATAATTATAATGTATTTAGGTAGTAGATAAATTAGATACTAAAACTGAACACTATATAGGAGTTTGACAATTGACAGTGTGGTGTATTATTGTATCTATGAAAATACATAATGTGTACAACGCGATGACAAATTTCCTTTGAGCCGTATTTTTCATCTGTACTAAACATTATTATGCATCTGTATTTATGAAACTATTAAATACGGCAAGAAATAACATTTACAGACGTATTATTACCTATGTACTACTTATAACATGCTAAAACATACATACTTACATTACATACTAAAGAGAAATACATAGGCGTTCCCGAAACGCTGTTAAAATATTCTAGGGATGATAACGTTGAGTAAGAGCTTTAATTTATTCTAAGTTATCAATTCATTATTGAAAGTTCAATGAGAAACAAAAATAATTACGTACGTACTAAAATTTAAAATTAAAGCTAAAATGCTAAAAAATAATAGCGCAATTGCCATGTTGAAAAAGTCATGTTAAAATATATATGGTGGCAGTCATCACGTCATGCCATGTCATGTCAAGGGACAACTATTTAATGAATAGACTCATGTCAGATATTTTGTTTGAATTCCTATAAAAATGATGAAAAATGTTAACTTAAATCTAACGGCAGTTGTTGTTATTGTTGTTATTATGACTTACAATTAAAACTTAAATAATAGCATTGTTACATTAGATTACCAATTACAGATTGAAATACTATAATATACATATTATATTAGATAGAAAGATAGAATGGGGGCGTACGTGGTAAACTTGTCTGCTCTACAGTATGATGTATGGTATGAGTATGAGGATGAAAAGCTATTGCAATCACACTATCATCAAAATCTATAAATTAAAACCTACTACTGTACTAACTAACTACTATACATACACACAAAATAAATAACTACGTAACTCCGCCAAACAAAAGGATTTCAATATCTTAACTTACCTGACCTTCTTGAAAAGGTGAGAGTATAAGGGATAGTGAAATGAAAACAGGATGATGAGCTACGGGTGCATTTTTCATTCCTTTTTCTTATCCCTGCCCTGACTGCTTATAATTACATAACAAACATACAAACAAACCTACATACCTACCTAATAAAAACAGAAAAGTAAAATTATCTACTTATTGTGTCAGGTCAGAAGTCATGTCAGTCAGTAAAGTAAGTCAGTCAGTGTGTGTCGACTCACCGAGAGTCACATGTATTAACTTTACATAAAAAACTAACGTCGTCGTACTCGTATTTATTGTAGTCACGGTCTTGGTTCTCCGACCCTCAAATTCAACTCCGAACATCTTCAGCTCTCTAACCATCTTGTTCCTCTCTCATGCTCCAAATTATTTCATTTTAAATCAGTACATAATTAGACCTTGACCCTCGGAAGAAATTTTTGCATGCAATAGTAATAACTATACCTATATGCATACATTACATACCAAACGTAGTCGTAATATTTACCCTTGACGGTATTTGTATCGTAGAATAAATCTTCAGCCACTGAAATATCTATTTGTATTTAAAAGTATATTAGGTTTTTCAATACATTCATCACACCAATCGGTCATCAATAAGCCAGCAAGACAAATTATAAATTACATATACATATATTACAAAAAATACATGTATACACAAACACAGGACACAAATAATGATTATTCTATAATTACTGTTAAAAAAGACATACATACAATTACAGTAACACTTACATTACACACTTACATACAAATACATGGCATGCATTGTAATGACAAACATTATGATACTAAAAAGTATTAGTAGCTAATGATGTATTTATTTATTATGATATTAAGATATACTTTTAAGACTAGGACATATTAATAACCAGTATGCTTTCACAAAAAGGAACACTCAAAATTACATTTCAATTGCATTCAACTCACATTTCATACAGATATTATACCAAAATGATAATTTGTACGTATTTTAGGTATCACCTATTGTGCAGATAACATGATATTGACTGTTGGCTCTGATAATCCTTTTACAACCACAGTAGCTACTTGTTCTTGTTGTATAGGAGCACCAAGAATTGTTCTATTGTATTGTAAAACGATTTTCAGGGGAACAAACATTTCAGCACTTCATCTGTAAGTGTATATAAGTAGAACGTTAATAAATAATGTGCGACGTCACGCCGTAAATACTACACTTACTATTAAGTCCCTCAGTCAGACTTTGTTTTTAATATGTAATATTATACATAAATTATAATGAAAGAGGAATTCAAATTAGATTTGATTAAAGGACTGCATATTTGAGAGAGAGAGGGCTGAATATTGGGAGACGACTTGAAAGGAGAACCAGCCAGTGCAAATGTTTACAATTGCAGATTAAAACTAAATGCTTACAAAAACTAGTAAAAATGCAAACAAGATTAGAGGTAGTTAAATACGTACATGATACAATGGGGTTCATTATGATCTTAGTACTGTAAAGATGAATATTGTGTATTTTTTATTATTGAAACGTGTGCTTGGGTAGTGTACAACCCTAAAGACGAAAATAATACAAAACGGCCAACAATATGGCTCCTGCTTGTTATTGTTAAATAATATTATATCTCTAAGTGTTTGTTGGATTATAATTCAGAATGAGCTCACTTGTTTACCAAGTTAGCATTTTGTTGAATGCAAAAGAGATCAAATAAATGCCCACTTTCCTCTAAATGCCGTCTTCTTTTATTTTTATAAACATGTATTTCCAATATCAATATTTTCATCATCGTTGGCTCTAGTTTTATTGTATAGTTGTAGTAAGAAGTAGCTATCGACATAAGATCATTTTAGTGACAATAAGAATATATTTAGAACGATACACGCCCACCTAAAACATCATTTCCTTCATGAAACTTGATTTTACATCAATTTTCTTGTAGGGGCTCCTCATTTAACTTAATAAGCATTTTTCATGGTACACTACATACACGGTTTGACAAGAGACTTGTTACCTAAATAATGTTGACTTGAAACACTAGGACAGGCCTTAGAAAATCAAGAGTGCATTCATATCAACCTTTGTCGTTTTAGCTTAACTGAAATTCGGGGAAAACTTAACCACCTATAGGAATATATTATAATAGACGCATATTATGTGTTAGCAAAATAATATACATTTATTCCTCCCTATTTTGACTAAAACGTCGTAGGCGTTGTAAGAAAAAAGCTCAATGGGTAATCTCACAACTGACACACGCCATAACCACACTATTATTAGCATTACAAATGGAAAACATTATGGCTCTTATAGCTTTGCTTTGATTAAGAAACACGTACACCTTATACAACTTTGAGTAATATTGTGTCATGGACAATATAGCCGGCCATACGTTAACATGCCTAAACATTTTATACTCATTAATCCCCCATTTGATTGTCCTGTGGCACATTCCATCATAATGTATTGTTTTAAGGGCTGAAAGGGTCAATGTATATAGAAAACTACATTATGCCAATACTATTATGACCAAGAGGGAGTGAAGGAGACTAGAACGGGAAATGGCAGCAGTAAGATCAAGATCGACCATATAATCAAGATTAATTAGACATCAACCGAATCAACAGACAACAAAAAGCCAACAGTTAGTTAGCCGACAGTACTTTCAATCGCAGTTAATTCTCAGTAATAAAGCTTTCTTTGTTTGGGTTTACCCACATTGTAGCACAAAAAGCTTTTTGTAATGGTGTGGACGATTGACGGCTTGTATATAAATATTCAGCGTTTACATGAAATGTCGCTGTACACCTCAAAATATTATACAGTTCATACTCAGATAGAATGGAAATCAATTATCTCCTTCAACGAATGTGAATTCAGAGGTATATCATGCTTTCGCCAATTTCATGTCCCCATTTTTACTTTTCATTTCAGAAAAACCATTTCAAAATGTATGCATTTTAAAGGAGAGTAAACCGTTAGTAATACACACAACTAATTCTATTTATGGTGTGGTAAATTCCTGGAGTATAATAATTGTTCATATGGCATAAATAAATAAATTCTCAATATATTGTATACACAGTATGCTGGCGAAATACTTACTTACTTTATCCCCAAATAGTAATGTACGTCATGCTTTTTATTTGATGTATTCTCAATGAAAATTATATCGATATTGTATATTATGTGTAATGTTAGTGGTTGCATGATAAATTAATAATGCAGCAATTTATAGGTAAAGCCAGTTGCATCCAAACTGTATCTCCACAGTCATTTGAAGATACCTTAGGGATTTCTAACATTCGCATTTAGCAGCATGGAATTACATATTCATGGATAGTATATTGTATATCATAGAAATTGTTATCTGGAAGATCCCCCTTCTCTCTTTCTTACTTTCTGAAGATCATATTTGGTTAAAATATCGGGGTAAACTTGTATCTCTGAACATCCGTAAAGAAAAACTCATTTGAATACCTAATATCCATACGACTGTTACAATTTACAATGCTACCTGAAATAATTCCAGAACTCCACACACTACGACCGGAAATAACAGAAAGACAGCTTCGAAAGTCAAAAGAACAAACGATAGTCAAATTTATTCAGTTGAATCACATAATGGTGTATCTACGTAGTACGTAGGTAAAGTACATACAAAGAGCAATCATGTCAGTTAAAGAAAACACTTCTACAGAATACAGAGTGCATATCTCAAACACACATCTCTTAACACAAAGGTATTTAGTTACGCAACGTACGGCAACGTAACTCTATTCTGAGAAAGTATCATTAGTAAAATTTTTTTGCTTCACCAGTGTCTGTGGTGTGTTGTGTGCCAGTAAAAATATATTTGTTTAACAAGGATATTTCTGCAAGCGGCTCATTGACAGACAAACCCGGCAATCAAGTAGAGACACACTACACACACTGCATTACATTACTCTGTCCTATACTGAAGGATGAATACCAAAAATTTCTACATTACTGCATGCATGTATATGGCTCCATCGTCCATACATGTCATTAAGTATCTGCAGTCACTGTTCCTCTCATCTTGTACGGTAAGTTAACTTTGGTCAGTACTTTGCTTACCCACAAACTCAAGTACCGACTGCTCTACCTATTGAAACAACGCTGATTGAACACGCAAATAGTATTTCGCTCAACCCAAACTTGTTAATAAGGTATCTGATCCTGATCTACTACTAACATTCACATCCTACATAAACATAACGTACCCAGGGGCAAATACGTAAAAGTACTTAAATTTAAGAGTTTTAATATGATGCGATGCCTGTACCTATATACTCCACTTCAGGATATATGGTCAATATGCAATATTGAATGACTGAGCGTGAGCTTACTCATTGCTCTGCTCTCTTTTCGCATTTATTTGTAATCGTACAAATCTGACTTGGATATTGCATCTTATATACCTCACGATAAGTAAAATATAATTGCATTTAGTACAGAACATCTTAACATGACTTACCGTCCGAGAATAAATTTTTGCAAGGAAAACCAATTACATATAAGCATATAGAATTTAGCATATAATATAATGCTCGTCCAGATTTGTAATGCATAAATGTTATCCATGCTAATTAATTCACTATTTGAGGAAGCCCTTTAAGGCATTTGAATTAAACTAGTTAATTAAATGCACAGATGTCTTGCTTCTTCATGCTCTGTTCTATTTACCCATTTATAGACAGTTATAACTGTCATGAAAATGAGATTCAGTCCTAAAGTATGAGTTAGAGATAAGAACTTAGTGAAGAAATGCAAGTGACAGAAATAAAGAGCTGATACTGCAAGCTTTGTTCTTTCTTTTATTATTGATATCCCCATTTAAATGTTTACAAATAGTACTGGATGAATCAACTTACACAAGTGTAATTGATCTTAAATTATGTCAACTCTTAACTACGTGAACAAACATTCGTAACTTTACTTAACTTGTAGTTACTCAAAATATTACTTATAATATTTTTATACTTACGTACTAACACTTAAAGCAACATAACAAATTAGTCACTAAAACTAACAAAGAGTAAACGTAATATGTACATACGTACATATTACGTTGTTTTATTATTCTAGCAATAACTATAGAAATCTTTAATTCGAGCAGTACATCGCAATGGTAATACGTTAAATCATCAAATTTTGTAACTTAAGAATTGAAAAGATACCAGTTATCAATATAAGTAATAGTAGAAGGAGTACTAGTGTTTTTACATGTCAAATTATGTTCCGCCAAAATGTGTATGCCAACTAGAAGATGATTCATATACAGAGCAATAATGATTTAACTATTGCAGCATAATTTTTTTTTTGTTTTTACTTACTGTTAAGTGTATAGCAAAGAGGAAATACTAAACTTACTGGTGGTATGTATAGGCAATAGGCACCCACTCTATACTGCACACATCTACATAATATCTAAAGTATATAAACTACCAAGCTCCATATTTATGTATGTATGGCAACGATGAACATTCCGTGGCTTTGCTTTCTACTTATGATGAGTTTTCAAGATAGAGTCAAGAATTCGAGAGAACATCAGAGGAACAAAGCAAACTGCTTATTATAGTTGGTAGGTAGTAGGTACTATTAAGAAATGGTAAAAGTAAGTGAGCATGGATGTACTACTACCTAAGGTTTACTACTAATAGGTCCATATAGTAGCCAGAATTCCTCCACTCCACATAAAGACCAATTAGGTACATTCATTATTCTACACAATTTCGGCTGACAGTAGCAAACCAAGCAAAAAGGTCTAACACTCTTATAATAAACTTTGGTCTACGGACGAGAGAAAAATGAAATGCTGTGTACTATGCAAAAATTTTATGCAAGTACAAGAACAACTCTACTAGTAGCAAAAGTAAAGCACAACACAAGGCTTGGCAAACGATGTAAATATATACAGTAGTGTCTTACTAACTATACACAATCTAGGTAATAATGCACCTACTACGTACTAAACAACCCTATTATTTACGAATATAAAACATCACATCACAAAATTATCACAACCAGCCCATGAGAACTTTGTTAAATAGTTGAGTCACAATCAGTCGTAGTAAATAAAATGCATAGACCTAAACAGTACATGATACGTATTTAGCATTTAGCATATTTTGTTATTTCATTCTACACATATGTACAAATTATATTATGTGTAACTGTCCAGCCAGATACATGCGTCACCGACAAGTTGAGTTAAAAACAGAGTAAAGCTACCTGCCCGTAGTTAAACAATCTTGCAATTTTTATTGGAGCTATTATTGAAATGTTTTTAATTTATACATATGACTATTTTTAAGTTATTTAATGTGCCAAAGTAATAAAAAATGCTATAAACATTTGCATGCGATTTAAGAACAATTATTAAGGTTTATTACAATTAAACAGCTTACAAATAACTAGCTAGCTAATATCTAATACTTCCAACATCTTAGAATATACAATCAAGTTAATTACTACAGGCACAATTTAAAAATTGTTTTACTATTTTATCCGACTACTGTAAGAAACCCAAAGACCATCCTGCCCAGACAGGTAAACTAACTTTTTCATGATCTGGAAATGCAATCGCAATGAGACACTGACAAATGGCGAGGAAATTTTGCACGTCAGTGCGGTTCAGCAGCCTTCAACATTGCAAAGCAAAGAAAGAACATTCATACTTTCCTAAGTATTTGGTTTAAGTTTAAGAGATGCGATAAAACGTCAGTTTGTATTCGCTCATTATTTCTGCGCTACTCAGAACAACTAATTCTACTCTCACTGAATTGCAGGTAAGTATCACAGCGCACTTTACAATTTGCATGTATGGCATTATCACCAGAATCCATAGAATACCTACCTCCTCACTCACCTAGTAAAAATCAAAGCAAAATATACCTTTACACCTACTATTACGCTAACTATACAAACCTAAAGGTACCTCTTTACTCTGTACTATCTCTGCATCCTCTATATATTGTAGGATATTATGAAGATGCGTCGGATTGCGTTGCGTTTTAGGCTTCAACAATTACATGTAGCAGCAATGCAGTGACAATCTTAAAGGTATTGCATTGAAATGCAACACTATAGTAAGTATAGGCTATATGTACAATATGAGTAGAATGTCTATTTTTAATTTTAAAGTTTCAACCTCCTTATCTCATCTCAATACAGCTCAATGTGCTATGGTGAACTAAAAGATATCCCACCGAAGCAAAGAAAAGCAATTTTTCCGACAAATCCTACAAAGAGAACTATTATTGCATCGTTATGTCGCATGTATGTATACATATTGTTTGTATTGTATTGTCAGTAAAGATGTCAAGTCAAAGATTTGTACATGCACAGATATGTAAGGAAAGGGTAAGGAAAGAAATATACGGTATATAAATGTATGAAAATAAGACAAAAAATCAGATGTCTAACTGCTACTCTTTGTGTACTGATATTTCTATGATAGCTATATATCTGTACTCTACATATATACAATATAATAGGTACTTCCGTCCATCCTGGGAACTCGTGTACTAATATAACCAAAATACCTTTTGTACGAACATCTCTAAAATTCCATGTAGATAATACGTAACAGTAGCCTTTAATATTATAAGTAAAATCTGTTTGCATGTAGTATTTATATTATAGAAAGGATATTTGGTATTTTATTACTGATCTCTATACGTGTGAGTTGAGTATTATAAATAGTTTGAAGATTGGATCTGCAGATCTGAACTGAAAGCTATGCAATGCCAAATGCAATGCAGCAAAGCATTGGAAGAAGGGGACGAAGATAATACAGATAGATATACATCATAGGTATCTCTGTAGCTGTGGTCTCTCTCTCTCTCTCTCTCTGACTTGACTATATAATGTTGTAAATGAAACAATAATAGAGACTAGGACTAGACTAGAAGCAATGTTTATGTGTATTATGTTGGTGGTTGGCAACAGTGGAGGAGGCAAGAGGCAAAGGCAACTTTAACTCAAGTCTGTGACATGAACTGGCTCTTCCACAATAGGACCACGACCGTGGCAAAGTCGCAACAAGGCTTTATTTCGTTCATATACGAGTTTTACTACTACATTTACTCTATATGTACCTACTGTTGTGTTACGTCTACCTTCATACTAATATCAACAAAAATATATGCAGTCAGGGACCAGAACTTGTACAAAAGCACATTTGGGAATGTAGGAAAAACCCATTCTTTTAATAAATATTTTAGGATCATGAATGACTCAGAAATATTTTGAACAATTTATTGTCACACTTTAATATTAATGTTTTTACGTTGTTCAAACATACTAGTCTAAAGATTCCGTTGCTACTTATTGTAATTTCTCTATTATTCTAATATAAAAATACCCCTTATTAAGTAAAAGCATCTCCAGTGTATAGTTTTCATGAAATCATTTGTGGATTTATATAGTTTCCAGAGTTTACGTATTGTCAACTATTGAATTTTTATGAAGGACTGTCATTGTGTTGACATTGTTCAGATTCAGATGTTATGTACAAAAACGGAAGAAAAAATAATCTTTAGACTAGAAACATTTAATTAAAAATTAATTACGGATTTCACCCCGAAATTCTTTTGGGGTCTAGTAAACTACAGTATCCGAAGATCTGTCGTCAAGATTCACTTTTGGATATTTGGATCCCCCTTGACAAATAGTACCCACAGTACCATGTCCATAATATCATGCAATGCAAAGGAAGTCCCTGCAGTAAGTACAGTAGGTACCACCAGATAGATAGATACAAGAAATGCAGACTGTACATTGTACATACAGCACACAGCACAGTATTACTCAACTTCCACTCACTAAAGGACTTGAAGCTGACTTGGAGGAATCGAATCGAGTTTATCCACTGACTTGCTCCGCTTAAAGTTTATCTGCTTCAGTCATTCAGTCAACTCTACATCAAAGTTTCAACTAACTAAACTCCACATCCAATCCACGTTTGCTTTCGGCTCCAACTATGTACCTATTCCGTGCATTTATATTAATACTGCACAAAGCTTTACTATGTTCCGGTTCTGGTGGATCTCTCTATGTGTACCTTATAGGCAGTTGTATTATTGTAATGATGTGCTTTGTACTGATAGGTATGTAAGTAACTAAAGGTAGGTACTCAGCCTACGTAATATTCAAATGCCAGGGAGCAAAGACCCATCCTGTTATCCATGGGTCAAAAATACGGGATGTACGGATCGGAGTGTGACAATTACAAAGCATTTAATCCAAAAGTTTGTATGTATTTTTTTACCATCTGTAAGGGCATGGTCTATAAGTAAATTGTTATTTGGCTTGTCGTATAAAATCTAAAGTTTACTTAGGGGAGAATTTTATCTGTATTACTCCAGAGATATGTATTATTATGTATTAATTTTTTAAAAGATCACATAAGTCAGTAAGACTGTCTCAAAATCTCGGCCACTCCTAAACGGGGACATCATTTCTGAAATTAATATGTAATCAAATCAAATTAATTATGGCTAGAGATGATCTTCAAACAATTCAAACAAACACCGTGTGGAGCATAGTGACATGCACAATGTAATTAAATGACAAATTCCCATTTTTCCCGTTCATGACAGGAGCAGGACAAAAATACGGATTAAAAGAAGTCGGGTTCGGATTGCTTTGCTGGTAAGTACAGTATGTATGTGTTATGGGGTCGCTCGAGCCCAGAGTCTACCAAAAGGTATGTATTTTTACATCTGCAGAAAGCAAGCAACGGATTGAGTATTATAGTTGCACAGTAGTAGTAGTATTTGCTACTTATATGGGGCTTATGTATTTATCCATTTTATGGTTGAACTATGCGTGTATGTAGTGTAGGTAGTAGGTAGTAAGTTAGGTAGGTACCTATTCGTAGAGATCTATCTAGCTCTGTAGCTATTCTACTAGTTATAATATATTTAAGCTCAGTTCAGCTGGATGCAAAATGCAGCTAAAATCATAATACTTTCGATGCATATAGATACAGCTTAACATATCATGAATAGGTTTGCGATACGCTACACTAGATGTATAATAGACTAGGTAAGGCTCTGTCTGATGTAAGTACTGCATGATTATATGTGAGTAAATGTATGTGCTCTCGTAGCTCTGTCTGTTCCTTCGTTCTTGATTCTGTTTTTGTGCTCTTTGACTGACTGACTCGACTAGCTTTTATGCCAGGGTTTAGGATAACCAGGGTAATCTTGTGGGTTACATTCTCACAGTTCCAATTTCCACCATGGAGTAAGGCAGACCTTATCCATAACTTCCATGACTATTACTAGGGATAACTTTGTGTATCGTATGATCCAGGCTGTCATTCTGTAGCATAAAAGGCTAACTTCGCTGTAAAGTACACTATAATGTTTAGTTACTTAGTTTAATAGAAATTTTATGGATTGCTCACGATTTGTATATGTTCAGTAGATCATGATTGCATACTTTATTTAATTATTTTCCCACATAATTAGTAGCGTTGCACAATGACAATCTACGGGAATTTTAACTGAAAAAGTTAATGAGAATATAATAGTAAAATTAAGACTCGCCACTTTCCCACTTCCCACTAGGTCCTTTTTAAGTACAATAGATGCATTCGTCCATTTTATACCCTACTGACGGGATTTGGGAAAAATAGAGTCTCTGATTTATATCGTGTTTGTAAGCTAAGTTCCTTCATCCTTTCATGCATACAGAATGTTAAAAGTAAACTATTTATGTACATTTATATTACATTACGTTAGATACATTATGCGGAATGTGGATTTGTGTATTGTGTACAAGTAGATATTGCATTCATTGCACATTTTCTTCTACTAAATCTTTGACAGACTGACTCAAAGTGAACTAAACTAAAGTGAAGTGATAGCTAAGATATAATACGTTAATCGCTCCTAAGCTAACGATAAGCTATACGCTAAGCTATGTAAGTACCTTGGTAATTGTATTTGTATTCTATTAGCTTTATTTAAAACCATTACGCGTATACATACATAACTACAATAACACGGCTATAGGTAAATCTAGAAACACGGATAGCATAATATACAATAGTACAATTCAGTTCCGTTTTGCAAGTTACAAGCTTTTATTTTACACACAAGCTAATACAATATTAGTTACTTGTCATAAATAATACTATGCATACATATTCAGTACCGTTGAACGTAAAGTAAGGTAACGTAAAATATTGTTATTAATTTAGTTACACTTTACACTAACTAAACTAAACTACCTAAACTATTTAACAAATAGAAACCCATTTCATTAGCCCAGAAGAGTTTAGAGCAGGTAGAAATAATAAGTGTTTAATATGAGCTAACATCTAAGGAGACATTAGTTTCGTTACACTTAGTGTGTTTTGCAGTTTGCAGTCATTCTACTAAATAGCCATATAGAATTCAACATTCAGTCAGCAGAAGTGAATAAGTGAAGTGAGTTGTTCTTGTATTCTATTGTGATTCAATTTAATGTATGCAAAGTAAAGGTAATTCGTTAAAGTCATACATACGTTAAGTTACCAACTTACAAACAGCACACTTGCACATATCCGATCCTTATTTTACTTACTGGTTACTTTATTTTACTATTGTACATATAGTCGCATAAGGTGTATCAGTATTAGTATCTTGAGGTAAACTAGGAAAACAACAATACCTACGATAACTATAATATTATAGCTATGAAAGATAGTTTTCTGTATACTATCATGTTATCGTCCAACTGACAACATAACCATAACATAACAAACATAATACATACCTACTACTTACTACATACATATATTGTATAGAGATACACATATCTGTAGGTACATTCATATACACTTAGTACATACGGCAGCTGAACTCGAAGTTAAACTCACTCTCAACTCAAGTAGCTCGACTCAGTCGGAAAAACTGCCTACATATAGTTAGTTAGTTAGTTTGCAAACATCACATACATAAATACGTAACATAAAGTAACAGACAAGAAATACATTCGTCTTCTTTACTTACATTTGTTTGTTAGATGGATTCAATTCAATTGCAATTCTGTAAAATAATACATTACATTACACATAAAGTTTATAATAGTTTATAACTCGGTGTGGTGTACTGTACTGTACTGTACTGCGTTGAATGTGTTTTTACTGAGCTACTTTACTTAACTTTTATCGTTTTTATACCTTGATCTTCAATTTCAATCCAATCGTTCGTTGTAATTGTAAGTGTAAGCTCATTGTGTTCTTATTGTGTCCATATAAAGTTGTAAGTATTCATCATTCAAAGTTATTCTATTGCTATTACTATTGCTAAGTATGCTAAATACTACTACTATACATATAAATACTTATACAATTAATTAATTGTTTGTATGCTGTGTCTTCTATATAGTATGAGGTGTTCTGTTTATTGTATTCTATACATGCAGTTGTCTTGTCTTGTCGGTGTTTTTTATTTATAAAGCTGCAGAAAGGTTGTGAACTCTTGTCTAGGCATTTCTAGTGCCATGGTCATGGTGATTTGATTGCCATGCCATGCCAAGTCAGAAAGCTAAATATATCAAATTACATAGTATTTTACGATGTACACAGACTATTAGTTTATGTATACAAACAAACGGAAACTATTAACGTAAATAGTAAATACTATTATACAGCTGCTCTGTTTCTGGTTTTCAGCAACAGGACACAAATTCTGACAACAAGAAATGTCATACCAAAGTCAAGCCAAGTTTGAAATCATGTCAACAAATAGTACTAATCCAATTTAAATTGGAATGTGTTTTTATTTTGTCTACTGTCAACTATCAACTATACTAATAGTACAATAACTGGCAGTTAAAGTAAATTGTTTAGTTCAAATAGTCAATAGTGGCCTGGCTGGCTCTGGCTATGAGCCATTTAGCTTTGTGTTCCTACTGTGTCTGAAATAGTGCAAGTTTAATTTATTTACGTACAAGTATTTTAAGTGACATGACTTAAATGTCATCCTTAGGAATTTTCCGACCTGTAGTAAGTATATAAGTAGATAGTGTTGGTATTATGTATGTGTCATGCTATAAAATACTGTTACAGTACAAGGTACAAAAACTACAGACAGTTCAACAGTTTTCTTATTGTGAACAAAATACAAATAACAACATCAACACATTCTATGTTGTCCAATAAAATTACTATATTAGTAAACGTAAATTAATCTAAGGAAGGGCTGTATTAATAAAGAGAGGGAAGTTAATTTGATTAGATTTGGATTTAAACAGGATTAGTGATTAGTAATAGAAGAACTCTGTGGTGGTGCTTTGTGGACCGTTCGTTCCCTCCTAGGGTCATTATTGTATGATTAACATTTGGCTGACGTAGAAATGTGTGAATCAGCCTTCAGTTATCTCTACTCCATGCATAATGTAATGGCAGACAGAAATCAGAATGATAAAACAACAACATTCATCCATATAGATTCATGTAGTTATGCTTACATGGGTACACATACTTACAATATTTTAATATTATAATAGCTATTGTGTAGACTGGTATAGCTGTAACTGTGTAGTCATTATTCATAGCTAAACTGATAAATAGTTCAATTTAGATTTACTTTAACGTTAAATACTGTCCTGACATAGCTATATGGCATTGTCATTAGTTTTGGAAGCAACGTTTACCATGTATATGTAGCATACAATAAGGTAATGATATAAATATCAATTCTACATACCTAATTGTATGCATTAACACATAGTACTATATTTAGTTAGCAAAAATAATGTTATATATTATAATAGTAGTAAAAGAAGTTGACAGTGGAACAGTACTGTTGGATTAGCACACATCACACACATACATCAGATCACGAACGAATCACAACTATTTACAGCTTCAAAGATTCTATTGTGACTCTTAAGTTGTTTTGTATTTGTTCCGTAGAGTTGAAAGAGCACAAGAATAAGTACTAGCATTACAATTTGTAACGTTGTCATTATTATAGTTAAAGTTAACGTAACGTAAAAGCCAATTGAAGAAAAGTTAAACAAGAGTGTCACTGGATCAGTGGAAGAGAGAACATAATACTTATGTAATATCATTCATCATGCGCTTCTATTCTAGTTTTCCTATCTATCTACTTGAACACTGAAAAGAACTGACGATGGATAGAACACAGCTTACGTACTAAATTATTGGATACTTATTTAGGTACTTACCTCCTTATCTTTATCTGACGAAAAACAGAAACACAACTTTGGTTGTGGTATAATACTAACATGAAAAATAAGTAGGAGCTTACAGATAGACTTTTATTCTCCGATTTGGCTAAATACTAAATACGTTTCATTTCGTTATTTATTGCTTGTAAGTATTTCTATTTCCATTCTCATTTTTTATAAAGGTATTGTATTTTATACATGGTTAACTCAAGTTAGGCAGGTTCTGTTTTACTGACAATATTTGAATCAGTGAAACTCAGCAGCCTATTAAAATCATAGGTATTACAATTATTAACTTTTGTTTAGTAAATACAATACACATAAGTTTTTTACTTACTTATCTCAATACTATTCATCCCACATCTCACCATTCTGATAAAAATTATCCCACAGTTTTGTAGGTATTATTTTTAAGTGCGTAGGTATACTATCTGTAATGGTACTCATGTGCATGAAATGTGTACGTATTTAAAATAATATAGTGATAGTGACAGTGCTTAATTTTAGTATTGCTATCAATGTGTTGAGTTGTTTTCCCTGATAAAGCTAATAAATAGATGATTGAATATGAGTTTAGCTACCATCATGTCAGTCAAAGAGTCAAAGCATGTCACAACACAATGTAATACCAGAAGAAGCAGTTAAATACGTCGTAATTGGCAGCGACAAATATTTAATCAACATTAGTATACATTCTGTATACAGTATTGTGTACGTTTCCATATTATTGTACTTAAACAGTGGCAGTGTTAATGTATCTGTATTGTATATACATCTACGTCGATAAAAACATTTGTATGCTGTCTATTTCATGGATATACATAGTGGACAGTGGTTATTTGTATTTATTTAATTACTAGTGATTCATTTTGTTTGAAACAAAAGTCAAAAGTACAGTTATTTTATTCGTTGGCCATAATAAGCGTTACGCTTAGAATAAATTAGAAGCCTATGCACGTTGACATGACGTCAGATGGCTGACACAAATTTTTCTGTGTGTCCTGTGGTGGGCTGGGCATTGGGCATCTGTTGTGTGTGCTAATTAGGTATGTTCTGTTATTATTAACAAATAGTTCAAGTTTTCTAAGTTATTTTACAGACACATGTAATTATGTAGATCTTGTGTGTGTGACACAGTGCAGACTTCAAAAATACATACTACACGGAGCAACCAAGCAGTAAGCTGGGCTATAGGCAAAACCAAACTAGTTGTAGTAATAATTTTAGTCGTAATATTTATTATTATTAATAATAATAAACAACGTGTCTTTGAAAGTGTAGAATTTCGTGTACATATACATAATATCACACAGGCATTAAAGCTAAGTGGGGCCTGGCCAGGCCCTATTATAAGCATAGACAGATAGGATAGAAGATAGACCCATGTGAATATTCGTGTCAATATCTATTTGTCATTTTGCCAGAAATTAAAGTAAGACTTGACTTAAATACACTAAACACTAACCTAAGGTACGTAAAGAGAAGACACGGTGTCTGTTCTCATGTTTACTAAACAGAAATTTGAGAGTTGCTGAACTATACCTTATATTTATATGATACCATTATATTAATACCATAAGATTTTGCACACGAGTAATAGTAGTAATAGTAATAATAACACACGTAACATAAGCATAGCGAACCAAAGTGAATTGTTTTCGCATATTAATTTCACATGAACGTATGAATCTGACTGAATATTATCTATAGCTGGTGCATGCCAAGCCGGAGCTAAATTTTAAGCGATAAAGGGATCTAATAATAAATACTAAAACTACAACTGCATGCACATGAGATATAAGACACATAAATAGGTATGGTTATGGTAATAGTAATAGCTATTTTCGCACGTTTTCAACCGTTAGTGTCGAAAAGTGTAATAACGTGAATATTTAGATGAGTATTATGATTTGTGTAAGTTCAGTGAAAGGCTTAAGTACTAATCCATTTCATATTGCATTATCTGTAAGTAGTAGAGGCGAAAGAACTCTTAAAATTCGATTGTAGGTATTTAGATTTTTTGTGTTATGTGAATTTATCCTTCTTATATTTTCCCATTTGCACTGGGCAAAGTTTTATTGGAATATCAGTAGAACCAGCTATAAGTTTTAACTTACTTAGCTGTCAAATAGTACAGGACTGATAAATAAGTAAATAGAAAATATAAAAATTTGGAACAGGAACCGGAGTAAGAAATTGGAACTGTCGTGTCTCCTATAAAAACTTGTCTTGTATTGCAAGTTGTCAACATCTTTCGAATGCGTGCAACTCATTGTTTCATCCAATCAACAATACACTTAAGTATGCTAATTCTGGTAAGTTGCTCTTACTTACAACTGACGCTCTGGTGCTGCTCTGGCTCTGGCACCAATTGCAATTCATTGCAATGCAAGAGTAAAGTAAACGCATATACCTACTTTGTGCTGATTGCAATTGTAAGTAAGCAACTGACATGACTTACTGTTTGTGTTTATGTGTTTTGCACTCTTCTGCAAAGTCTTCGTTTTGCTGATAAATACTCACATCACATCACATCACATCAGTATTCATAAAATAAACTGCACTTAGGTACTACACACTGATTGCTAAATGCTGTCTGTACTTGTCAGATTTGCCAGTAGTAGCTAAGAAAGAGATTCATGCCATAACATCCACTTTTGTAGTTCATTTATACTAGATATACTGTATAACATACATAATATACAATAGAGCACACAAAGACACATACATAACACAGATACTATTCATCACAAGAAACAGAACGCACATAAATATGCAGCATATAAACATAAACTAGAAGTGGATCTCTGATCTAATCATCTCGTCTTGTATTTATAAACATATAATTAGTCATCGCTTTAAGCCACCTGTTCTCTCTTCTATAATGCAGTTTCTAATTTTCATATTAGAATATTAGCGAAACATATACTACAAGACACATTTTCTAAGCAAGTGCATATACGTAACTGGTAAGTATGTAAAATGTAAAGTAGTTTGGTTTGGTTGAGGAAACCAATCCAGTTCGTTTTATATGCCGATTCTGTTACACTTCTCTGATTGTCCTTTATTTGTAGTCAATAGTTCTCTCAATTTATTATAAATAGGCGCTTGCAATTTTAAAGCTAAATATTTGCATCTCTTAAGACCACATTACAATCAGTGGCAAACTAACCTGTATTTTAAGTGTGATTAAATCGGTAAGGTTTTGGATATCCATGCAGGTGCACTAGTAGTTATTTACATTATTTTAAATAGTAAATATAAAGACTTTATCTTCCGTAGATGTTAATTGCTAACAGAAGATGAGCAATAAAACAATTTAAACATAATTCAGACTTAGAATTCCTAAAGAATAGCTATGTTAATTTTGTATAGACAGTAAAAACGTAATCAAATAAATAAAAGAATAGAACAATAAATTATAGCTTTTCAATAGTTGATCTAGGAAATTAATAACTACGTTTACGTTCACGCGTACATAGTACTTACTTTCATATTCATTCATTTAATTTCAAAAATCTGATATCTGAGCTATAAATGTAGTTGAATCTGAAGGAATACAACTTTTTAACGAAAGGATGTATAAATTACATGCGTAGCAGCATAACAACATGTAGATATAATGTATATGTGTCTGTGCACAACACATGTTAATTAATAGCATGTCTATAGTCTGAAATGCTGCAGAGATTAGAGTTAAGCCATGCGGTTCGTCAATGGCCCTGATGAATGTTTGTTATCTTTAGAATAGAAAATATGCGTCTTCGTCTTGTAGAATAGTTTTAATTTCTTTTAATCGATATTAAGACACTCATTAAATAGAATGCAATGGGTAAGCAAAAAGCTCATATGCATTTCTCTTGTCACAAAATAGGCAACCTCACTTATTAAATATTATACCTTGTAGTTTAGCATGGTATTTTAAGCAATATTATTCGTTTGGTTAAAAACCAAATATATTGCCTAAGAGTCAACACGTTAATGTAATTACAGTTAGTGAAATATTTTTCAGTGCATAGTAAAATAGTTGTTATTGGCTTTGGCTGTGTTGTTGTGATATGGTTGACGAGATGATATTATTCAAATAGTTATTCAGTGGCCATGGTTGAGCAAATTCGTTAATTAGTTCAGTGCAATTTCGTTGTTGAAGTTTTTTATGCAATTGTTTACCATCACTGCGTTTAATGTTGAAGTTTGAAATATAAGTATAGCGAGTATAGCCGTTAAAGTTATAGTACTTATCGGCAATGCTATTACAAATGAGACGTTTTATGGTTTCACTTACGCGTTTAATATGCGATTATTTCAAATCGAAAATCTTCCTGATTCCTATCTATGATACAAGAAGTTAGTGTATAGATTATATACCTGCCAAATGGGATTTTCGCTTTCACCATTTTGGTATAAAAAAGAGATAAAACTAAAATTACCTTTCTTTATTTGCATTCACGCTTGCAATTTCTCCATAAAAAATTAGATTAAACTCAAGACTGAAGACATAAAAGTTGGATATATTTGATAGATAAATGTATATTACACTAGACACTTATCGCAAATGTATAAATAGACAAAATGCGTAAATGTATAAAGCCCAGAACACATCAGTAGATATCTAACTATGTATAAGCATACGATAGTAGTTGAAGATAGAAATGCATTCTATCAGGTTACATTTTTGTCCAGGGCCAGAGATATAGATTTTGTACACAAACGTCATTTAATTCGCTCTGATTATAGAGCTTAAATATTTGAGCCATGATTTATGTAACCATGTTGATTTGTATTTTACTGTATTATTTGCCTCAACTCACACCTACTAATATTCTTTGTTTGATATTCTATTGTTTAAGAAAATAATTAATTGGCCTTGCTTTTTGACTGTAGATTAATTAGTTGCTTTAATAGGTACAAATGATATAAAAAGTGCAATCTGTATGGTTTTGAGAGATTTAAGGGTTTTGCTTATAAATAAATAGGTAGTGGTAGTAAATGCATTGAATACATTATTGTTAACCCATTTAAAAAGAATTGGGTATTATTATTAGGAGTTATTAGGATTGGTTTCCATTTAGAATATACGGAAGAAGTTTTTATCTCCTCAAGATGTAGGTACCATAATATATTATTTAGTATTCTGATAGGTATGCATTATAGTCAATCAAATCAGTTACAGGCTCAAGTGATCTAGCTAGCAATCTTTTATAGCTAAATAGTTGGGCAGTTGAGAAATACAAAGCACAAAGGGGTATAGTTAGGAATTGAAAAGCTGAATACTAAAAGCGTATCATTGTTAAGAATAGCAAGTTGCAATTGTTCTGTTATAAAATAATTATTGTATGTATTTCCTATTGAATTTTGCATTAACAGGAAACATTCACTGAAGACTGACGAGAGACCGCAACGCGAACGCACAGAATTTTAGCAATAGGCGAAAGTGAAGTACCAGACCAGACCACTCAATGTTCAACCTCCGAAAACAAACACAACATTAATCTCCATACACCGTGCTAAATGTAGTGTTCTATTCTAAACTGCAAAATTAAAACCATCAACATCAGATCAACATAATGCAGTACCTACACACGTGTATGCATTGAAAAGTGCTGAGTTCGTGTCTGTCTACTAACTGTGTGAATAGACATTAAAGTTAAAGTAACCCTATCCTTTCTACAGTTTCTACTCGTAAACAAATAAGTATAATAATCTACCAACTAGTTAGCAACTATATATGAACTCATTTTTACCTTCATATCACAATATATAAATATAGTAATGCTGATTGCTATTATTTTGCAAATAAAATTGCCTTCGTAGAACTCGAAAGGATTGCCTGGGCTGGCTGGTCTTTGTACTTATGTATGTATAAGATTAGACTCCGTGGCAGCCTTCAATATATAAACGGTTTGATACAGATAAAATGTAAAGATATGAGAAAATGCACTCTAATAGCCACAATACAGTGTTATTATACTATTATTGGTGTTTTTGTTAGTAAGAGAGAGAGAGAGACAGTGCAGCAGTTAGTTTGTGTATTGTATGCGGAGGAAAGATACGATACGATTATAATAATGTACTATGAATGAGTAATAAGTGCAAGTATAAACTAACTACGGTTTACAAAGTTAGCAGTGGTATTGGTATGGTGCAGGAGTTCTAGTTTGTTGTGTGCTATTGTTGTAATACTTAACTTTGTTTTGCTGCATCCTTGAGTGCACATCGCATCCCAGAAGGAATATTGCAACAGAATCACACTCAATCAGATAGGCAGCAGAGCAAGAGTGAGTTTGGTTTGGTTAGTAATGGATTGGCTCTGACAAGGCTGGTTCTGCTGCTGGCTGGCTGGTTGGTGTATGAAAATTGGTTTGTGTGAATGGAAATCGCAAGATGAGTGCAATAAGTGATTTTAATAAAGTGTGGGTGCAAAAATTTCCTGGGAGTGAGCTTCCTCCAGCCTGGGAGGAAGACGTGAAAAATAATCTTGCCAAACACAAAAAACGTGTTCAAGAGCTTCAAGAAGAGCTAAAGGAAGAGCAAGTTTATGTTCAGTTCCTGGAAAGCCTTCTGGAGGAGGTTGAGAAGAGGAAAACGGAGCCATCCTCTGAAGGACCAAGTGAGACTTCTGGAAGTGGACGAGCTCAGGAGAAGAATATTAGTGATGTTATTAAGGATACCCTAGAAAGACGCTCACTAGTGGGTCAGGCAAGCTTCACGACTGAGAATGAAGATGTAAGCAATGGGATTAGTGACAGTGGCTGCCTCCTCTCCGCCTCCGGGACGAGCAATGAGGAATTCTCTGGAGAATGCAAAGAAGGAGAGGATGAGGACGGTAAAGCTGGAAGCAAGTCGGAGGAAGATGGAAGTTGCGACGAGAATAATGCAAACAAAGATCATTTCGTCACGGTGATAGAGGTGAATGGATTTGACAAGGAAAAGTCAGCAGGCACTTCTAGTCATGGAGCAGGGAAGTCAAACAACAATAACAATAGTTTAGATAACAATAGTAGCAGTAGCAGCAACGATGATGCCGGAAGACTGAAAAAAGTGCCTCCACGGCCCCCGCCCAAGAGTTTCAAACGAACTGGCCGAGAGCTATGCCCAGCCCCGCCGCCAACTCGTAGCCGACTGACAAATGCCAGTGCCACTTCTTCCACCGCTGCGGCAATTAACGAAATTGAGTCAAAAGTTGAAGAAGCTGGGGGCGGTAGCGGCTCTTCCAATAAAATGGGGGAGCGTCCTGTAGTTTTCGACTCCAGGAAAAGCTCGGCTGGCAATATCAATGGAATTCCCAATAATAGTAGTAACAATAGTGCCAACTCTACCGCCAACAACACGAACGTAAATGCTAACTCCTTCCTCCCTCCGACCAATCCCCCGGCAGTCAATTCTGCTAAAGGATATTTGTACCAGAAAAATCAGCTTGCGAGTGGAGGAGCCGTGAGGAAGTTCGAAGGAAGCAAAATACCTCTCCCACCGCCCGTTGGGGAACCAGACGATAAAATAATTAATCCGAACCTGGACAAGCGACAAACCACTTCCACAGTCCCACCCCCGGATTCACAAGGCTACTCCCAATCTTCAAATCCTACTGCCCCTTCTCAGTACACGCAACAACAACCCCTCGGAGACAAGGTTAACGCAAACGTTCGCTCAAAAATTCAAGATTTTGTAAACAAAATGGAGTCCAGTCATAAACCAATGGCGCCTAACAAGCAGATTGAGCAATTGACACCAAAACGCTCCAATTCCTCGTTCAGAAAGCATTTTCAAGGGCCGATGTACCAACCTACACCAAAGGAGTGCGTCGTATCCGATTATATTGACCCTCTAGACGCAGAATTTGAAATGGTCTCTGATCAGATTTACGATAGTCCACCGCCAGAGTTAGACTTCCCCCCACAAACGTTGAATTCAAACAAATCTGACAGTGTCGAAAGACCCCGGATCTCTAAAAGCAGCACAATGGAAAGTCGGGCAAGTAACAAAAGCGGAGACATTGGGGATATCGACAATGAGCCAATGTATGACACCGTAGCCCCTGACCAAGAAGATGATTATGTTCTTTTGCTCGAAGAAGAGAATCAGACTGAATCCTCTGGAAATTCCTTGTCCAAGAAAGATTTATCTTTGAGTAGTGGCATAGAGAATTCTGGTTTCATTTCCAATAATGATGGAGCAACAATCAAATCACAAACCTCAGTTATTTCCGGTCATAGTGTCACTACTACTACAAGCTCAGGAACCACATCCGATACAGATGGCATCACTGGCAGTCCTCTGCTCCAAGATGGAACCCAGGATGGACCAAGGAATCCTTCTGCAAATTATGTCAATATCGATTATTTCCTATGGTAAAATTATTTACTAAATAACTAGTGTATTAATTTTTATTTCTTCATTATAATGTGCTATCATTGTATAGAGGAGGAAACAATGCATTACATGTACAAATGCAATCCAGTAGTTCATTCTGAAAATAGCCTTTACTTATGAAAACTATGTATCATTAAAACATGATACGTAAGACAAAACTTAATATACTATATACACAGAGAAAACATATATACAAAAATAATTGTTTATTATTATGAAAAATTCCACAAAATATATATACAAATTCCCATCCTTTTGTAAGTCTGAATTTTTACCTTTTCTTATATGCCCACTACTATATCTACAAAATTTTCCGATCAGTATACTTTTTTTACGACTTCCTAAATATCTATGATATAACATGAAATATCCAAAATCGAATTAAACTTTCTCCGTTGATTTCTTTATATTACACTTGAAAATTGTGCTTACTGTAATTGTAAATACATAATGTTTAAATACCCTAGTCAGGAATTACCATTGGCAGTAGTAAACCTAAAGTAACTACAACCAGCTAAATATTGACATGACTATTTTTAACCAAGCTATAAAAATATTATGGTTATTGTTTTCAGTAAATCAAAGAGAAAAGACTCGAGAGCTTCAGGAGAGTCTGAAGAGGACGAACCAGCTCTTATGAGAGCCATTTCTTATGACCAAGAATCTGAACAAATAGATAACACTGAAGGGGATATTCCAGACTGCCACGTTGAAATATTCGACATTGATTCAGGTTTATTGCTTTTAGTATTTACGTATTTTAAGAATTATTTATTTGCTCATACTGACATATGTACATACTGTAGTATCCCGTCTAATTCTATAGCATCCTAAAAATCTCAGAATTAATTCGTGCAAATTACATTGTAGAACTCGTGCTGTTATTATCATTGTTATTGTTGTATTGTAATAGTAATCTTATGTTAGTTCGACAATCTACATCTTGCTAATACCAGCTATAGTTATAGCACGTTATATGTACTGAGTAGTTATAAGAGTTACAACGTACCACACCTTCTCGCTCAAGAAGTTTTAAGAAACCCTTTCAATTCCCCTTGCCATAAAGAAAATGGCTTCCATTTTTATTACCAGGTCGTCGCTTAATGTGAGATATTCCAACTTCAGCTTCTCCTACAGATAATTGTATTGGGATTTAGTTTTTCAAAATTGGCATGACAAAATTTTTTCAAAAACTTTTTTAATAGTTCTATTTAAACCAAATGGGCTGGGAGTTTCAAATAATAGCTGGGGTACTTGTTATATGTAGTTTCCCTAATGCATTGACCGAAAATAAAAATAGTATCGATAACTTCATCCATGTAAAGAATTATTTCGGATAGGAATTAGCTTTCGGCCTCTGAATAAGTTATGCATGGAACTCACTTATACTAACACCATGAATATACAGATACATATTCGTTTCAATGCATCTTTAATATGTAGTCTGGTACAATACAACATACATGATGTTTACGTGATAAATAGCCGCAAGATGATTCTAACATTATTTTTCAAGGCACAAATCTAATTAAGTGGTACTTTCCTACTGTAATGTAATGTCGGTCAGATGACTCAGAACAAGTATATAACAAGTTCATGGTAGTTTTGATCAAATGATTCATTATATGATTGCTATATTGTGTTTATACTGAAGAATAGAAGAGCATAGGAGTATAAATTTAATACAGTGCAGCGCAGAGAAACACTAGAATTTAAAACTAGTTTAAAACTAATATAAATGGAGATGAGCTGCTGGTACATTAGTGGCTGCAATTGCAATCTATAGTTAGAGAGAGAAGAGACTCCTTATACGTGTTCTACAATGTAATGGGTAAATAAATAGGCTAATAGTAAGTGAACCTGAGAAAACGACAACAATAATGCAAATAATGTGTCTGACAATTAGTACAACTACGCCATGTTAGCTTGTGATTAGAATTAAGTCAATTTTATAACAGCCATTGAAAAGAAATACAGCAAAGGAGGAAGTCCGTCCATTCATACCACTACTTAATGTCATAAATAGTTTTTGACGTTTGTTATCCTGTATGCAGACTTGGCAGACTGACAGTTCTACCTTGCCTTGATATCAAAATACATAATAAATAGGCGTAGCTCTGGTTTAGCCATAATTGCTGTTACAAATTAACAGTTTGTGTTTGTATTTTATACATCTCGTATGTATTTCAATTTTTTAATTGAATAGTTGATTAATAGGAATCCTTAACATTAAACTTAAACGGCTTAATTCATGGTTAAAAAACATAAACAGTACCTTTGCATAAAACACTTTGTAAATATTACGCAATGCAATGTTCTAATTAATTACGTGATATATATATACTGTTTAATGACATGACTGGCTCACAAATCTATGTTGGTTAGCTCGTTATATGTGTGAATATAACAAACCATGAAATGAGTAATCACGTTATTTATTAGTGCATAATATTAAATTAATATTGCCCATTCCTAGATCGTCTCCACTTGATGTATCACACTACATCCCTTTAGGTCATTTTACAATAACGAGAACGACGTGTTGTGTTATTTATGTGGGTAGGATGCACATGGGCATTTCCTGAATTAGTCAGCCAGGAGTCAGGGATCAGGAATCAAATTGTCATAAGCAATTGACTTACATTATCGCCCTCCTAGTTTGTGTAAAGACAATGTTAATAGTAATGAATATGTAACAGGGATCTCTGTTCATGTCTGCTTATAGGTATAACTAAATGTGAAATGTTATTAAACTAATAATAAAAATAATTGTACGAAACTACAATACAAGTACTCCCTACTCCCTATACAATCTGTAGTACCTCTGCCTATTTTAAATTCATATAGGACAAAAGTCAAAACCATTTCACAATCTGCAAGAAATTAGTTGCACAAATTAATTCAGCATGGACTTTGATTATGGACAGGATGTCAAAATTCGATTTTGTGTGATATATTTTATTCATTAAGCTGGATAAATATTGGTTATAAAGACAAAATTTTGTCAATTCTGTAAAATTTTACGTAGATAATTTTACTATTTATTGTGACAAGATAGGAGCCAAATGGGAATCATTTAGAATCTTGCATGGGTATATCCATTCAAATTCGCTTTGTACTACTTTGCAGACTAAATAAATGTGTCAATCTTAAAGATAATAATATGCTCCAACAAATGCCCATGAAATGTTACTGGAAAGTTTATTATTAACAGGATCAAAAGTAGGATATACATTTTACCAAGTTAATAGGATTTTTTAAATATCAACATTGAAATAGAAATGGACGAAGTATATTATATTCTTCACTTTAATTGCAGTAGCAAGCAATACGTTAACAATGCTCGCATATGTGATTAATTTTAGTTGTAGTTATTTTATTTGTATATGCCTGTAGTTATGGGAAGAGAATTGTGAGCTATTAAAGATGTATATATAGGGAGGGATTTTATGTTATATGTAGTACATCAGGCACATTAAACAATTAGCGAGTTAGGTTAGGATTCCTACCGAGTTAACCTGTTCGCTGCCTTAGTTTACTTATGTTGTTTGCAGCAAGGAATGACAATGAATGCCTACTTTATATTCATAATAGTTTCCTTTTTTATAGATTCACTGCATAGTGTTACTCTATTACTCACGCTTTTCAACTGCTTTCTTGCAAAGTTGCTTTTCAAAAGTACTGCTGTTATCTACTTACCATGTAGTACAATAGTTGTCTCTAGCTCCCAATCATAATCAGCTACTAGTTGAGTTTAGTTGTTCTACGCTACTTAAACATATCTTGTCAACGTTAGCTACATAGCTATTATGCAGATATCTATTCACGCATATATTTATATTTACGTGCATGTGGTTTGACATTATTATCTCAAGTGATGTGATGTGTACGGTAAAATATATATAAAAACCGATGCCGTTAAGTTAAATTGCCAGTTGACTGAATTGCCTTGACAATATACAGCAAAAAAGTAATCAGTGATCCAAATAATCAGATAGCAAGAGCTCGGAAATACGTCAGTATCAGTATGCAAAGTAGGGGCACATGCATTTTAACCCGTTAGCCTTATCTAATATTCTTTTCATGGGTTTATATGATGAAAGACGTATGCTCTACAGGCGTCGCATCGTATACCAGTCGTCTCATCCTAATCGTATCAAATGCAAATGTCATTTTAAGTACTTAGTTTGGGTTTCGAAACACTGATGTGGTGTGGGATGTGGTAGGATAAGTGAATAACTGGGCAATTATGTATTTCAAGTTGTGGCAGATGGAGATGGAAAGGATTGCCACCAAGAGCAGCCGTAAAACGTTAATAATTAATATTGAAAACGTGTCCTTATTTTTAAAAGTATAGTATTGCATGCTGTTTGAACGTCATTTAGCCATATAATATATTAAAATTAATTGAGCAAGGTTAAGCATTAAACTGTTTGTTTATAATAAGGCATGACTGAAGCTCATTAATTAGACGCTGTTTATTAAATGTGGACTTCAACTTCAAACTCAAACTCTTGGAACTGGAAGGGGTATTTATTTGCATGTAAACTAAATCCAGCAACTCTACAATAATTAGCATAATATTGTAGATTGCACAGATAGTAACGGATAAAACTGAATTTTCTACAGATTTTTAATTCTCTACAAGATGTTTTATAATTGTAAAGGCATCAATTGCACAGTTTGAGTGTTTAGAGAGAAGTAATTTTACGCCCGTCAATTCTAGCCTGTAGCCATGTCCAATGAAAATAAATAAACATGCAAATAAACCTCAATTATTATTAATAAGTGTGTAGTCATAAATACATTGCGATGTTTCTAGATTTCTATCAGAGTTATATATTTATTTTTGTGAGTTGCAATTGTAGTCTATCCGGGTTTAGATAGTTTGCACATGGAATTATATGGTATGCCTTGACTACTGTATCTTGACAATACTGTATAAATTAACTATTATTACTTGCATTCTTTAACTTGAACACTGATGCAACGAATTTGGTTTAATACTTTCTTTTCTTTATGCATTGCAGGTGTTTATGGAAGTTCGGTGGACTCCGGGTCAGCTCAACAAATGACGGGTGGAATAGGAAACAGGGACAGAGGTGGACAGGGCGATAACACTCCAACACTAAGCATTGCTGATCAGGAGAAATATGCAATGTTTCGCGTCATGTTATCGAATATTGCTGATAGTGAAAGTGCTTATGTAGAAGTTCTAAATATCATGTTACAATACATGAAGGCGTTAAAAGCGACACTTGCAACTTCAAAGCCTGTTCTGTCAACCGATGAATTCAATATTATATTCTACAAAATACCAGAACTCTACACCTTGCACCAAAAATTCCTTACTGGTCTGCAGCAAAAAACAACTAAAGTTTCCGTTGGAAAGCATTTTGAAAATCTGGTAAGTTATTTAAATAGCTCTATATATATTATTATACCTTCTGCTTTCTGTATTGGTCATTTGATATTGCAGATAACATAACAAATTATTTTATGCTTTATGTATTTAGTTAAAAATTCAAAATATCGTCAAATAGTTAAAGTTGAAATTGTTCTTATTAAATACTGTATTTTCCCTTTAGGCAAGAGAAATAGGGGTTTACGGAGCATTTCTACAAAATTATTCGCGCGCAGTAGATACGGTTCGGAAATGCAGTCAAAATAATTCAGACTTTGCTGAAATTACCAGGAGCATTCGTCTTCGTTCAATGAATAAAAATCAAGCCGTATCTCTCGAAACTTTATTATACAGCCCCGTGTCTCGAATTCAGAAAAATATAGAAATAATTCAGGTAATTTGATTCAGTAATTCATTTTAATTGGCACAATATATTTACGATGCATCATTTTATTGTAGCACTGAAGTGCTAAACTTGTAAAGCGTGAATTAGTACGTTTTAATTGGTACTGTTTTCGCAAAAGTATTGCTAATTTACTATTACTTTATTATATACTTATTAAAATTTCTTTTATGTACTAGTATTAAATATTTAATTTCTGTGGCCCATCCTATATTTCAATTCTTGTTTGCCATATGTCCAAAAGCAGTTTGTTTAAAAAGCAAAAAGTATAGTATTGTTGTTTTTATTTATAATTTTATATCTCCTCTGGTTAAACTGATAATATACACTTGTATTTACAAATTGAAAGCGAACGTAATTACACTCAATATATTCGTCAAATTTCATTGTATGTGTAACTGATAACTTTTTATCCAATTATAGGATCTCTTAAAATGTCTGCCTGAAAGCCATCCTGATCATATATCTCTAAAAAGTGCACTCCGAGAGTTCCAGACATTCTTAAGCGATTTTAAGATGATTCAACCGGAGCAACTATTTCATGTTAGCGTACATACATTGCTCACATGTTTCTTATTGAAGGATTTTGTAGCACTTAACTAATTTAATATTTACACATTTTATGCATTAATTAGGGACAAGATCGGAACCCTCGACATTTAGTCAAGAATTCGTTTATAGTTGAATTATCTGAAGGCCATAGGAAGCTTAGACACCTCTTCTTGTTTAACGATGTACTAGTCTGTGCTAAATATAAGGTAAGGAGTATGTCTAACCATTAAAAATGAGATAGTGGCACTTTAAATACTATTTAGATTAAAGATAATTTAACATATATATTCACATATAGTTAAAATATTAACTGTGAAAATTATTACAGGCTTCTGGAAGGGGAGAAAAATTCACATTTGAACTGAAATGGTATATACCGGTTGTGGATTGTGGTGTTGTGGAAGAATCTTCGGAGCCTAGAGAGTCCGCTCCAATTAATTTGGTTGCTCTCCGTTCACAAGCTTCAACTGTGCGAGACCAAATAAAGAGACAGACTAGTCGTGATGATCCAAAAGTAAGCTAAAAACTCAGTTAAAATAAGTAAAATAGTTCATTTAACCTACAATCAGACGAGGAAGGTGATATTTATAGCTGCAACATTTAATTTTGATTTCCTTTATTATTTTGTTTATAGAGTTTTATTTTCAGGTATGTAACAGGAGTGTAATCTCGTACCTCTGTAGTATACTAATAGAAGTGTTCTAATAATTTTAGAAAGCGAAAGCGGAAAAGCAGAGAAAGAAGTTAGCGGAATTGGAAGCCCAATTAGTCCTGGCCTCTCCAAACTTAGTCTTTAAGGTTAAAGCTGGAAATGGAAGAGCGTATACATTCTTCCTTTCTTCGGAATTCGAACGAAGCCAGTGGGTTGATGCAGTGGAGGCTTTGAAGGTAGTTGGACATTATTAACTGCAATTAAAAAGATATTCAACTAAATGGAACCATTTTTTGATTTTAGTCAAGTCAGCCGTCATCGAATTCGCAACTAAGCATGCACGAATTGCAAGCATGGCTAACATCCTGTCGTAAGCATTTAAAAACCAACATGGGTTCGTATTTACTAAGAACTGGCAGGGATGAAAATCTTTTGGTTGGGGATTTCTATGTACTTATTGACCATCTGAAGGGAATTCAGCGACCAGCTGGTAAGTATGAGGAAATGTTAACTGCTAAACCCATTTGATAAATATTGCTGTTTCGAATGTAATAATTATTTACCTAGTTAAATCCTACTTTTTTGAATTTCCAGATTTATACATATGTCTCGAAGTGGATTCCTATGGGCATTTCTTTAGGAAAGCAAAAACTAAGATGATTTGTGAAAGCACAGTACCATGTTGGAAACAAGATTTTGTAATTGAGCTGGAAGGAGCTCAGAATCTTCGAATTCTTCTTTATGAGGATCATCCTCGACAGGGAACCCTCATACGAGCCAAAACAACTATAGAGGTATGTTCAAAGTTGATATGCTAGTATGTTTGAGTTAGTATTTATTTTGAATTCAAAATGTTTCTTTCCAGCTTAACCGATCGTGGTTAACCTCTGCAATGGATGAAAAGAAAATCGAGTTGCAAGACTATACATTAACAATTAAAACCCGATTTATTCCTTCAGAGATGACAATTAGACGAGTACCAACAGCAAAGCCATCGGGACTCTTTGGTGCCAAAATTACACAAGTTTGCAAGTGAGTTATTACTTCGTATATTTGTTAAAACAGGAATTTGTTTGAAAATATTAAATTGTTTTATACTACGAGGGTTTGCGCACTCCCCCCCTGGGGTACTCTACTTTTGTTAAGCAACCAATTCTTAGATATCCCGAAGGGGTACTACTCCTGGATGCAAATTTTGTGTCCTTCCCTCGTATAATAACCATTTTTACTGTCTAGGCGAGAGAAGAGACAAGTTCCTTTCATACTGACCAGCTGTGTACGAGAAGTGGAGAGGAGGGGTATTAATGAAGTAGGGGTGTATCGTGTGTCTGGCTCAGCTTCTGATGTATCACGTCTGAAAAAAGCATTTGAAACAAGTATGATAGTTTACATAATCTGCCATAAAGCGATATTATGTAGAATAATAGTTTTTCCTGCCTAACGCTATGTTTGTATTTGTAATTAAGATTCGTACGAGGCTGAGCAACTATTGAAGGAAGTAGATATTCACTCAGTGACTGGGACTTTAAAACTGTACATGAGAGAGTTGCCTGAAGCGTTGTTTACTGATGAATTCTATCCGAGATTTTTTGAAGCATTTAATATTCAAGATTTGGAATTGAAAAAGAAAACTCTACTGCAACTGTTCGCACTTCTACCGCCTCTCAACCAGCACATAATTATGTTCCTTTTAGATCATATGGTCAGGTATGAAATCTGTACAGAATAATGTTTCCTGTACCTAATTATTATTGCTAATCGAGCTTCCCATTACTTATTATTTTTGATAAATTACAGGGTCAATAGTCATGAGAACCATAATAAAATGTCACTGCATAATATGGCAACTGTTTTTGGCCCAACTCTTTTGCGACCCGGAGCAAGAAACGAAAGTGGTGGAAGTTTGGACCTTTTAGCAGCTGGAACTGTAGACGTAATGGCACAGGCAGGAATTTTATACTTTTTCCTAACGCGGCGAGCTAACGGAGAGCCTATGCAAGTTCTTCCTTAAGGGATTCAAACAATTGTTGTTCAAAATAGTTTATGTACAAGTTATAAGTAGTAGTCCAAGATTTTGATTATCTATATTTACGTTACTGTACTATCTATAATATCCTTTGTAATCTCTGTGTGCAAAACCAATTTCCTTACTAGTTGTATAAATGGCATTGCAACGAAAGACTAAAATTGGAATTCCCTGCACAAGAACCAAATACTGTGTACAAAATTTACAATCAGGAAGATATTCCATGGAAAAAGAATATCTCCAATCTTTATTTATTTTTCACTCCAACTTTCGTAGCAGCGAGTAGGAAAAACTATGTAAAACTTACGGCGTTGAATCACTGTATGGCCACTAATCATTGTTGGTAGCTTTGCAAATTTAACAGACTGATACAAACTGCACACTTTCGTTATACGTTAAAAATTCTACGATATTGACATCAATTTGGGCTTTATTGCCAATTTTACAATCGATTTGTACGAAGTGAGTGGATTCAGCTTCCAATCAACTTATTATCTCTCTTGAAATTAAATTAGATTACCTAGCTACTATACGTTTAATGTATGTACTCTCCAGTTAGGGTTAAATGAACGTACTTACCATTCTAGGTTAATAACGGCCGTTATATCATCAATTACCTTAGAAGAGGTGAATTGTGGCGTGTTGTAAATCTTACAATCTTGAAATAACAAAAAGACTTAAATGCGGTGTTTCTATGAAAATAACTAATCTAATTCGTTTGTACAAGGGTACAACAATACAAAATCTATCTGATTATAACGAAATGTCCGATTACAAAATCGATTCCATATAAACTTCCAGAGAAAATTTTTGCACAACTAAACATTGCCGTAACACGCTCACCGTAGTTTAGCAATTTAAGGAGATCTCAAAACGTATTAAATATTTATAGATATTTTTGAACACATCAATTAAATTCTTATTTTAAAATTTGGTTTATAATATTATGCGTCAAAACATAAAGTTAGGCGCTGCAATGAATTTTTTAATGTAAATGTAATAGGTGTATGCAATATAATTTTAAATCAGAATGTTCCCAACAATCTGAAGACTAAAGTTGGTGCCTTAAACTAAATCTGACCTTAATTCGCAAGTTGAATGCCACTAAAATCTGGAAATGCCTAAATACCCGTTTAAGTTACGTAATTACAGGGAAACTGGTTTGGTTAATTTAAGAAATTAAATGTTTTGCTACAATTTATCCATTTATGAGATGAGTGAATGTAGTAGCAGCGTATTTGACCAGGTCCATTTTTGAACAACATTAACTGTCAGAGCGTTAAAAATTTTGCAGAGTTTAGCGATTCTGCTATAGAAAATATTTGTAAGTCTTTTGACTACTTTTGCCAATTTTCCATGCCCTTCCCCATGTCCTATACTAAAAGCGCCATTTAAAATCACTAAAAAGGCTGATATGCTATTGATTAAGAGTAGACTATTTTGTACCCCTGTTGATGTTTACAAAATTTCTGCCTAAATTATTATTTAAATACAAAATTTTACAGTTTGAAATGTAAGAATATTTATCCAACCATCACTATTATCCAAAGAGTTAATGCAATTCTAAAAGTGTTACTATAAGATAATTAAACAAGTAAGCATGCTTTGGGTACTTTAGTTACCAAGCACAGCAAAATGTGTTAACCAGGGAAATTAACATTTAGGTACCACTAAAAGTAATGCTACACGCAATTTATAGAGACACTCGAAACTTAAAGAATCCAACCTTCGCTATATATATAATAACTATGAATTTAATGAAGGCCACAGTAGTAAATATAATACTATAGACACCATATTTGACGAAGAACGGTCTGGTTAGATGAGGGGAAGTATTAAGTAAATTAAATTATCAAATAACGCTAACACACGCTAATCGGTTGCTACAGTATAATGTACGCATTACAAATAGAGGCTCATCTTCGGCAACAAAATAGTTTGTTGGCTTTGTAGGGTGAATGTTTTTATTCTATTGACTGCCGTCAATTATCAAAAAAGTATTTAACTACAATTTAGTTGTATATTGTATATTGCATGAATTTCTTGTAGAATAATTTTTTAACTTTTCGAGTGAGACAAAGGACAGAGAGAGGTGTAAACTAGGCCCAGGAGCTGTTAGTACTGTATAAATATAAACTATAGTTAAATACCTAGCTATAATTGAAATAGAAAATGTATATCCGTAGATAATGATATGCATTACTAGTCACTGATTAGAATTGGAGACTGGTATAAATGACGGCATCTAATGCTGGTCCATCCAAGTAGTAAATCGATCGACACCACGTTTGGCAAGGAATAAACTCCAACATTACAAAATATGTAGCATTAAAATTAAGTAGTTAAATATGGTTAAAATTTGTTAGTAATAATTAATAAAAGTACATGCAATTAATTTACTTGATAAACCTGTGCTTCTGCTGATACCCTATTTAATTGTAATGTTAATGTCTGTCTGTGGGTGTGTCCATGTCAATCTCCATAATATTTGTAATTATAGTAAATAATTATTCATAAATTATATTGTTCATTTTCCGGCACCTATATAAATGTAAATAACTACGTATAGCTATTATATATGCCTAATTACAGTTGTGCTTACTTTTTGTACGTATATAATATTTACTTTCCACTGAATAAGGCAGCGTCTTTTACTAATCTAACAAAACTCCAAAGTGAATAAATTTAGGCAGGCAGTAAGGAAATTACCCTTAAAGAGAATGTAGCTTATAGAGTTAAGCGAGTAATATGTAAATCATAATCATTCTACACACAGGTAAGTCCTTCGACCGGGACCTTGACACAACGATTGTTATAATGTGGGGAAACTTTACAATGCTCCGATATTACGATATTTTATCTTATCTATCTATACCCATGTTACTACAGCATTTCATTTAAAGTCCATATTTCGTATTAATTTAACTGTATGCATAATATATACATACACCTAATAAGTAATGCATGATTGTTGTCCTTAAGCCATTTGTATAATGACAATTGGATAGTTTGATGTGTACAAATTAAAATAAACGTGACCAAACTTGACTATTGCGAAATGATTCAAGGCAATTTTCATTTATGCATTTATTATATGGATATCTCATTTATTGGCCGCATAGTCGGTCAAGTTTAAAATGGCAAAATATTATCAAATTGATGACGAAACACTTTTACGGGGTACTATTATAAGTAATGAAATTATGGCATCCATTGTGTTTATTTATGACGCAAGTTTCTTAAATAGCCACCTCATAAATGTGTTAGTTAATAAACTGAGGATAGAGAGCTTTTAATACATCTACGTAACACTTTATTGATTATAATTTGTAATTAACCCATTAAATTCTCAGCACATAATACATACGTTTACAGCAATATAAGATTTTACAACATCAATATGTAATATCGTTATGTAATAACAAGTAAGACTCTTTAATTTTCACAGAATACATTAGAATTCCTTTAAGTAGGTAAATGTTAAATATAACTATTTGACACCTGTGGATATCATCACATAAGTTCGAATTCCGAGCATATAAATAAACAAATATTGTAGTTGGCTTTAGGGAAATAAACTCTTTCAAAGGAATTGCCTATATAATCACGATTAGAAACAAGAACCTGTAAGTAATTATCTTTAAATTATTGATAAATAACAGTAAGGAATGACTAGTTGATTCACATGTTCAGTCTAGTTGCACAAAACACCGTATGAACGCTAACGATAAGTAGTGTCTGTGACATCCTGTTATTGTGTAACAATATGTATACAATATAGAGTAGTTATATTTTTTGGAGTTACAAAAATCACTGCAGCGTTTCACTGCCTGGCACCACATATATATTTTATCGTAAGTATTTTTCAGGGACAGTTTCAGTTAATCAAACTCGTTTCTTTGTAGTCCCTCTAGGAATTAGAGGATCAAATTTTTCACGATATTCTCTCGTATGGAGCTTGTTAACCAATCGGTTGTTTTTCACGGCGCAGATTAGGAGAAAAAAATTTAGAAAGTAGGTCGTCACGCAAACAACACAAAAATCGTGCAAGATGTAATAGAGGACGTATCCCAGGTATACTGACATCAAATTAGCAGCGACTGCAAGGAGGATGAATATTTTTGCGAAGAATGGAACTGAGCAAATACCTTCAAAGAAACAATCATTAAATTAATATATGAAGATAATAGTATATAGTTGCTTTGATATAAAATGATGCGATGAACTGACTGCAAATTGAAAAGACGGGATACATGAACATTCCGAAAATCCCATTAGGCAGGTTCAGTGGCGAAGTCTCTCCGAGAAGTTCTCCAATAATCCCAAATCCTTTTCCATACCTATTATTCAAAATAAATCATTATTTGTTGTGTGTAGCTACAGTATTGATGCTCTGCTATGCTTTTCTGCAAGTGTTATTTTGTTCACTAACTTCGTAAGAAAGTTAAATGTGTGTTATAATTTAACAACTTTAGAATTTTAAGTTCATATATTACGTCCAGCTTCAACTATTATGTCAAACGTGAAAAGACTTACTTTGACGTAAAAACATTTGAACAGCTTATGCTTTCCGAGATGTCACATAGAGCAACGTAATTTGGATCTTCTTCATGACTTATTTCCACATAGTACGCATAATAAGACAATAGCATTCCTAGAGTCGCAAAGAGAACAGTGAATCTTCTGACTCTGCTGATCTCTTGGTAAGTTCTGCTGGGCATGTTTCCTGCAATAATATAAATATTTGAATATTGTGCTAGGCAATAATATTTACCAATACCAATGATACATTATTTATTCTTTAGGATAACTTTGGAGTGGTACGGGCCCAACAAAATTTACAATCAGGAAAAAAAATTGAGTTACAACATTTTCGTTGAATGCATTAAAAGGCAATAAATATCACTATGAAAGTGGCTAAATACATAATCAGATACCTTATTTGACAAATTAAGAAATACTATTTTATCAAACTAATACCACATGGTATATTGATACCATATTAAACAAACGCATGCTTTCCAGTTGTTCGAATTGCAAATTGTGTTAAAGCGCCTTTAGACAAACAATTTTTATATAATAATATCTGAAATTGTTGTCCATTTTTATTTACCTTGAAATTACTTTCCACCTCGTAGAAGAATGGTTGAAAATGATCTTGTAAATGCGGAAGAAGGCGAAATAAAATGCGATCACAGCGAACTGGTGGACTGTAAATGGTTATGATGGACAGGGAGAATAGCTGCTACATGAAAAATTAGAGACGGTCCGGAAAAACAACTGGATAAAGAAAACAGCCGTCAGATTAACTAAGGTAATCGGGTAATCTCAATAATTACAGATAAGATAATTTACCTGTGAAATTCTCCCACAATCAAAATCTTACTTACCTCAGTTAAATATGAGTTTTCCTCCTAGTCTAGTCCTACACGAAATATACAGTTTCCTGTTGTCGAGCTGTTGCTACCTCCGATCCGTGTGCTGTCCACCTTTCCATTTATAAGATGCAAATTATATACGGTGAACGCTTGTGTTTCGTTTCATGACGGATTGATGTTGAAATGATGATAATGATAATATTATAGCTCCAAATAGTACAAAATTGTACCTTTGCCGCTACATTAGAAATAATATAAAATAGGTATAGGGCTCACTAGAATCAGCAAAATACTATTTTCTGCTTTCTTGTACAAGCGCAACAGCTGCGGCTGCCCTACGATTGGTAAAATAGGTAACACGCATGTTACTCGAAGGAACAATATAATAGTGCATTCTTACTGACTGAATGCTTCTGCAACATGAGACGGAGATACTGCAACTACAGTAGTAGAGGTGAAATCGGGACAATTTATATTGGGCCCCCCAGTTCTAAAAACCTTATCGCCTCTTCAGTAAAATCAACATCACAGAGACAAAGATGAAATTATATTTATTACGAATCAGGAATACAGTTCAGGAAGATGATACTTTTAATTAAATATACTAATCGAAATGAATACACTACTGTATTGCCGTTTAAGATTATTAACTGAGAATTTGTCTACAGCAGCGGGGAGCCTTCTACTCTGCAATTCTGTTGACCCGATAAAGCAGTACTTTTGCAATATTGATTTACAAAACTTATAATATCCTAACACATAATATGTAATAATTGGCATGTAGACGTAGACATAGATTATCTCAGTGCATGTTCCCTTTATCGTGCTTCTTCTTTTGATATAAGCTATGTTTCAACGGTGTCCCAAATTACATTTTTGAAGCGAGAAGGTTTATTGTATTTCAGAGGCATTGAATATTTGAATGACACAATACTAATACCTTTAGCATTTCAGATATACTGCACTTATATCTAGGGGAAGAAGTTAAGCTCCTCATTTTGATTCATGAACCACATTTGATACACTTATGCTGTTGCATTTTGGAGTGTTAAGCGATTGCCCAGTTTTGTTGCTTTTTTATAACCGTACTCAGAACTTATAGTCAATTCATGATTTCCACCGACTCGTTACTTACTACTTTACAGCTCAATTGAATGGAGTCGATCCTAATTCTATTTTGATGGAAAATGAACTAAAGGCTGCCTTTGAGGCTTTTTGTAGTGCGCGTAAAGTCAATTCCTACATAAATGGAAGTTTGGTGCCGAAAGAAGACTCCTAAACAAGCTAAATAAGCTTTTGGTAATCGGAATTGGAATGCGAAAGTTTGGTAATTTACTAAAATTTAACCATTATCATTGAATTGTCTACCATTTAATTACTTTCAAAACCAGCGTATGATGTTAGCCATACATTATTATTTTATTTCTTGGAGGATGGAATTTAATTTGATTTTTGATTGTTACCACCTGTATTCTGTATAGCTTTGCTCCACAATGAGTAGACCAGAAACTCCGCAGTCCCCACAAACTCCAGCAAGACGGCGACCATCACCATTGCCGTCAAGCAGTGCTAGTGCCACCAATCAAGCCATTCCTGAAGAAACCAGGGAAGAGGATACCCGAGAAGCCCAAACTGCATTTATAAATCAGGCAAATAAACGATCAATGAAGAGACACGGGTATCCTATTTTAAATGGCGATGTCAAAACGTGGACAGATAAATCCAACGACTTTTTATGTTCAATATGTTTCGAAATGTTTACTGAGGCTCAAGTTACCAGATGCGGACATACATTTTGTAGGGCATGTATACTATCATCTATAGAAACAAATCATAAATGCCCTCAATGTAATACAACCCTAGAAGTGGAACATTTAGTACCTAATTACGCTCTCGTTCATGTCATTTCCAAGCAAACAACTTCCAAACAAATTCGGCTAGAAATGCTGGAGTCACAAGCAAAAACTACACCTCAGACTTCAGAAGTGAAGAATTTTTTGCAAACCAATTATAATAATTTAAATTTAAATGATGTTAACTTATTACTAAGTATGCTGCAGTATAAAAGGGAGGCATTGACGGTTGAAGCAGCTGAACATCAACACGCATTAACTAAAAGTTTTCTTAGTCAATTGCTCAAAGAGAAAAACGCTGAAAAGAGAATAGTAGACCGTGCTGTATCTCTTATTGAAAAGGATTTGAGTTACGTCGAGGTGATCAAGCCCCCATGTTCCGGTAACGAAGCTGCCGGCTCTTCGTCATCTTTTGCTTCTACATCTTTTGCTTCTACAACCGATGAATCTTCATACTTATCTTTAGACGCCAGTTCAAGCACAGTGGGCTTCAATGATTCTAGAATTCCATGTATACAATTCGAGCAAGCAACGTTGGCGGCCAGAAAACGAAGAATGGCTAACCACTACATAGATTTACGAAAGATATATTTTGACGTCCGTAAGGCTATAACGACAGATGTCCTCCATGATGATGGCATGGTACCAATGACGCGAGATATCTATGATGACGATAAACCCTTGCAAGAATTTGGGGAAACTTTATCGAGAGTCACAAGATACTGTTCATTTAAACCATTGGCCACTCTGTCCTACAGTGCTGACCTGTTATCAAACTCAAATATTGTGTCCAGCATCGAATTCGACAAAGATAGCGAATACTTTGCAATAGCTGGTGTCACCAAGAAAATTAAGCTATTCGAGTATTCTAATGTGATTGGTTCTTCTGTCGATATTCATTGTCCTACTGCAGAACTGTCTTGTGGTGCCAAAATCAGTTGTGTTGCCTGGAGCTGCTATTATAAAAGTGATCTGGCCAGCTCAGATTACGATGGTTGTGTCACCCATTGGGATACTGCAACTTCTTCTAAAGTGAGGTAAGTAAAAAGAAAAAACTATTCGAATTAGATAAACTAGTTTTTGTAATATTTTGTCTTCAAGACATTGTTGGAAATTAACGTGTACATTGAATGATACAGGAGTTACAGAGAGCATGAAAAGCGAGTCTGGAGTGTCGATTGGAGTAACGGGGATCCCCGACTTCTTGCCTCCGGTTCCGATGATTCAAAAGTGAAACTGTGGTCAACAACAACGGACAAAAGTGTGGCCAACTTGGAAGTGAAAGCAAATGTGTGTTGTGTCAAATTTTGTCCAGAAAATACCTACAACTTAGCATTTGGTTCAGCAGACCATTGTGTCCATTACTATGACTTTAGAAGTATTAAGGAGCCTCTGGGAATTATGTACGGGCACAAGAAAGCCGTGAGTTATGTCAAGTTTGCGTCGAAGGATGAATTAGTTTCCGCATCCACGGATAGCAACTTAAAACTTTGGGATTTAAATAAAAAAGACGAAATTCGTTCTTTCCAAGGACACGTTAATGAAAAGAACTTTGTCGGGCTGGCAACTGATGGACATTTTATTGCTTGTGGCTCTGAAAATAATTCACTTTATGTTTATTATAAGTCCCTCTCAAAAAGTCTGTTTTCCTTTACCTTTGACAATCATCGTAGTATGCTAGATAGGGCAAAAAGTGACGAGTCGTCGGAATTTGTTTCAGCAGTAGCCTGGAAAAAGGGATCTCCAATCGTCGTAGCTGCTAATAGTCAGGGAGCGATTAAAGTACTTCAGCTCGTATAAGCTAAACCTTGTGAAACTGGTCATAAGGAAGTTCACCTATTGGATTAAATTAACTTCACACGTACAATCTACAATACACATAACAAGTACAGGGCTTCTTCTTACTTATAAGGAATCTATGGGACCGTGCTAAGCGCTTTCCACACAGTGAAACTCGGAAAATCCCTTGGTTTTTTTGTATGTAAACCAAACTCATTCCTGTTCCATGTTAAAAATTCCTGTATACCGAAATAATTATAGACATTAATTAATTATACTAATTGTTTAGATTAGGTGGATTTTATTAGACCTAGACCTTTTGTCAGAACTATAATTTTTTTAGAATTTAGAACACCTTTGTAACGTGGGTTGTGCTCGAAATCGAAAATCAGTCCAACGGCCTCCAATCCAAAATTAGATTCATAATTTTGACTCCTTTGTTGGATTAGGAGTTCGATTCCGTTTGTGAGAATAATCTGCTGTGTAATAGTATCATGCGCAATTAATATACCTCTTCTTTTTATTGTGATTTGTTACCCAACAGAACGATCTGGCTAAGCGAATTAATTCCATCCAAAATGTGAGCTTCCTTTCAGCGTTCCCCAAGCCTTGGAATCTTATTTTTGCACTTTCGCTTTTCGCTTTACAAATGAGAACTAATATATATAAACAATCATCTTAATTAATAAAGGGCTGTTTTTTTCAATTCAGTTGTCATAAACTTTTTGTGTTGCAAGAATAAGATTCCACAGTTTGAGGAAGCTGTGGCACACTATAGTACTACACTAATAGTACACACTATTAACATTAAGCCGCAAAGTAGAGAATAAATGAAACTAGTTCATTCTTTCGCGTTTCTGTATAGATAGGAACACGGATAAACTCCAGGTATTTTCTGGTGAAGTACCATGCACATGAACTACTGACATGGTAATAATTGAATACGCCAGACCGTTTCTAAAAATTGTCATTTTAGTTGTTTACAGTGCTTGGGTTAAAATTTTAAAAAGCTATTTATTTGACGGGAAAGCACCATTTGGTGATTTACATAAATTAGCCTTTCTTTATACATCCTATTTTGACAGTAAATTAACTCCGTCGATAGTTACAGTTACATTTAATTGTTACAGACAGTATTTACGTATTCCCTTGGAAAAAAACTCCATTTATTGGTATTTTAAAAATCATTATAACTGTCAATTTCCTATAACCAATAAATATAATAAACGTGTTAATTAAGCAAACATTAGTTCGTAAGCCATCAGTAAATTTAAAAATAGTATTTAAAAATGTGTAATCAATCATAAGGGACAGTCATTAACTTTTTTGACAAACCTATACTTATTTACGTAAGTAATTATTAGCAGTGCCAATGTAGAACGTAGACTAGAAAATTTTAAATATACATGTTAAATTACTAGTGTTCAAATGTGAATGAATGCTTTATAACCAAAGCCAAGTTGACAACAGTAATTTTGGAGGGGCTCAACTATCATGTAAATGTATTTTTATCTATTCTTACCGTGTTCTTTTGTATTTTTAGTGTAAAACATTTGAAAGGGCACAGAAAGCGCTTCCCAAGCTTCCGAAATTTAAAATATTAATGACGATAATACCAACTAAAACTTTGATTCCATAAATGTTAAAAATACCTTATTAGTAGTATATATGTAACCAAAAGCATTCTGTTTTAAGGCATTATTTTAGCTTAGTTGATCATAGAAGCACTTATTATGCAATTCATATATTGTAATTTAAACTAATGCGATAAATAAATTCGGCCGACAATTATACTAATAAGGCAGGTCGTTTTTCATTGTAAGTTTTATACTACTGACACACAATACTAAATCTTAATGTGTTTTAAAACAGATTAATATTAACGTGTTTTAAAGCTAATACGATATTCTCTTACTTGTATTTGTATTTACATAGAACTGATTAAATAAGAAATATTGGTTTCTGCAAGGCAATACCAAAGCAAATGTGCCCACTGGACATGGTTTACAAGGAATCATGGCCACGTTGTTCGATTCAAAAAACAGTTTTATCGACACAAGCTGAGCTGTGCTATAACTATGGACTTCAACAGTCCACATTTGTCTTCGGGATTCTTTCCGGACTCCATTCTATTCTGGGTTATATCATACGTATAAGATAAATATGTACAGTAGGTAATGTGATGATGTGATGTAATAATTATACCATTTAGTTTTAAAATGTATTTATTGTTGAACGCTTAGATTCATTTATGAAATAAAGTAGCAGTTTTTCGTGAATTGTATGCATCTAAGTAGATTTGGAGCATTTTGCATTTTTTTGCACCATCTCAGATTATAATTCTTAATCATATTAGCTACATAATAATAGATAACTACTTGGATTCAGGTATCTTGTAGCATGCTGCAAAAGGTGTAGAGAAATGTTCTGTCTTACCTTACTTTTTTGTTTTCGCGTAATTAATACATACATGCATATCATTAAAGTCTTCTCTGTAATATTTTAAAAGTTTCGTTCTATTTATGCGGAATTACTAATTTAAAATGTACTATTGTATATTAAGTTCCCCGTGTGGAAGTATGGATATAATTACACTGCAGTTTGCTAAGCTAGGTACACAGCTTTAATTCGAACGTAATTTATTTGTCTTAAATTCAATCACATCTCATTTCTGTGTGGTACCATGTGTATTATAGTAATTTAGCAGTAGGCATGCAATATGATATACTTTGACAGTCAACTATAGTACTAGATAAAATTGTTTAATTAACGATTTTTTAAAATTATATATTTTTAAGAGAAGAGATGGATTCAAAAAATGGAATGTGGAATGCGTCTACATTTTACTTCAAAATATTAGTGTCGTAAAGGTAGAGGACAAATGCAGAGTCGGTGTCCTTTGTAGACTTCATAGCGCTAGCAAGAGTGTTGACGTGTCGGGACAAATCTTGAATTCTGGGAATTTGGTTGGTAGAAACATCTTCAGACAGGAAGTTGTAGAACTAGAATACAACAGGTAATGAAATGATGAATAAATAAATGTGCAATAAGCAATTATTTAGCTATCAAGCTATTTCCTTAAAATGGAGATCTACATTTACGCAGAAAGTTACCGAAGGTAAAGGACAACGGGAAACGGCTACACCACTACAATGCTCATTCATGAAAATAAATATTTTAGCTTTAAAGAAAATATTTTTATAGCAATCTTACCGCTCCATCCATGTAGTTATGATTGGTAGTGTGAACTGAAGCTTTATGAGCCAAATGTTGAGCAAAATTAGTAATGGTCTTCTCCGTGTCCAAAGCTTTTCCAAGAGCTGGCAATTCGTCGAGGATATGATCATTGGGTTCCTTGGAAATCTGAAATAAAGAAATTATCCCTCAAAATAAAAATTGATAGCCTAATGTGTATTTACATACTTTAGTATACGCTTACACATTTATACATTCCGCAAATGTAATTCCGCAAAAAAGAACTTAAGTAAAGACTCGACTTTTAATAAAGTGTGTTTTCGAGTCGAAGCAAAGTGCTCATGGAATGCTATTTACCGTGACGCTGAAATTTGATGTAATATCTCCTCCTCTTGAGATCATGTAGTTCATCAAATCACGGCCCTGATTCCATTTTTCGTCCGACATCTTCATAAAATAGTTGAAGAATCCCTTTCGGTTAACCTTCCATTCGTTAAAGCGACTTGCCTGAGAAAAAGTAAAACTGGGTTAGCGATTTCTTTGTTTACTCATCAATATCAATTAACAAGACTGGGGGAAGTAAATGTGTTATGAAAACTCTAAAACCAACGATTTATTATAAATACAGATAGTACATCAAATCTATAATCTATCTACTAATCTTATTTATATCGACTAGATAATAAATATGTTATAAATATAACCTATATAAAAACATATTTTTAGCAACTAAATCCCTACCATGAAAAGATATTCCGTCGATGCCTTTAAGTGTTTTTCCAGCAACGTTTCAGCTTCCCAATTCATTTCTGGAAAGCTTCCAAATCGCGTGGTGCAGCTGCCCACAGCAAAGCCTATGAGAAATAGATTTGTTAAATATCATTTGACAAGATTTAGAGCAATATTTTGATAGAAATTACGTATTTAAATTAATAATTGTTATTACTTCCTGCGGCACATGATTGAACACCACCGAAACAATCCGCAGCAAGAGATGTGCCAAAAAGGCAGGCTAAGGCTACAAGGGACAATGTGTTACTTTGCATGGTTTTTGTTTGGATGATCTGTGTATTGAATTGAAGAGCTTGGCCCTGATTTTGTAAATGCTAGAATCTGTTTTTCTATAAATTGAGACGTTTCTTTTTTTGTTGTTCCTGCAGAGTGAATTGTTGAAATGTAATGTCGCACAAAAATCACGCACGCTAACAATGCAATCTGAGTTTCACAGTTTGTACCTGCGAGAATATTCACCGAAACGCTGTCTCAAGTGGAGATGATAGATACTGAATTGATTCAAGTCAATCCAAAGTTAGCACGGTCCTGTGTCAATGTCGTGTCGCTAGGTATGTATGTATGTAAAATGTAGCTTTGCCGTTTGTAGTTCTTTATATCAAGTCTAATTAGAGATACTCGGTTGGTACTTTGATACCTACATACGTACGTACGTAGATGACTGGAATACAGAAGAATTTTCCAACAAATATAACAAAATGCTATACAAATGAAAAGTGCACAGCGCACTGTATGTTAGTACGTACTGTAATATTCTTATCGTTTGTTGCTACTTTAGTGTAAAGTAAAACAATTAATCGTATGTTTTAAAAGAGCTGACTAAGCATGCAAATGGAAAAGCTTATTTTTTAACTACACATACAACTTACTTGTTTGCTAAAATTGGAGTTTAACTTAGTGGGAGGGTGAACCGAGACAACCCTGGCCCTGCCTCTCCTGCTGGACTTTATTAGAATATAGTACAGCTTTTACAAGTTAAAAGCTACATATTAAAATCATATAGTGCACCTAGTTAGTACCAACTCAAAGTGCAGACACCCCTAAATTTTACTCAAATTATTTACATGGAAGATGCCATCACCAACCAAACATGTATGACTGTAGTAAAGTATTAATAGTATGTTATGTACGTACCAAAAGAAGGAACAACAGTCACATACGCTTAGTAATTTTAATTTTTAAGTCCTACTCCACCATTATATTTATATTTATTACAAGTCATTGATGATGATGAATCAGAGTAAGTACATGCAAAGGAATCCGCCGTGTACCATGCTCTTACCGATCTCTGTAGCTATACGAATGGAATGGAGAAAACGCCAAGTCAAGTTGTTTCCTCGTTATGTTGATAAGATAAAGGAGAATTGTATGCTCTTATTACATCACTAATAAAATAAAGGAAAACAACATGTATAGAAGCCATGGTACTTAAACTTGATGCGCACAAACAGTCACATAAAGTGTTATTTGTTCTCGAAGTTAATATTATTTCATGAACAAAAATGCATACTATGCTATATTCGAAATGAAATCAGAGCACAAACCTAATACAAGAATATGCATAATAATTGGTGGGACCCAATGGATCCATGTGAAAGAGAGTATCGTAATAAGCACCCATGATGCTTTAAAAAATAAAACCCAAAAGCTACCACTTGATACAATTGCCTCACAATAGGCATTAAAGAATTATTGTTATATTATCACTCTCTTAAACTTGCTACCTGTGGAGAAAGGGTACCTTAGTAATTTATTGCTGTATCCACACAGAATACAGCTTATTATACAGTCAAATGTTGAACAGAAAAATTCCATTCCCTGATTTTTCCATTAGACATGAAATGGAAATACGGTGGTGTAAAAATAAAATACAATTCTAAACTTTTCATGGGTATGACATTCATTATTATTTCTGCAATAGTAAATGCTCTCTTTGTTTTGCCGCATTCTGCAATTAATAAACTATGTGCAATGTTGAAAAAGTACGTTAGTTATTCCGCAACCACCCTGAAAATATGTTACTAAAATGAGAAAATTTGTTATGTGGATTCCTGTATATGAGGTCTTGAATCATCATGTAGGTTATTTACTTACACGAATGCAAAGATGGACTGAATCTCACACGCTTTATAATACAGCAATGTGCTCATTTTGATGTGCATCTCCATCTCAATCTACTTCACATAATCCTATTGATGTGTGATGTGAAGCTTACGTGCTGCAATGCCAAATCTGTAAAAATGGATAAGTAGAAAAAGTAAATCAGACCTCGGAATTTTAGGAAGGCTGCCATTTAATTCGACAATGTAATTGAGGTAAATAACAATGAAAACTTTGAAATTGACAATTGCCAAAAATTATCACAAAGTTGTTTACTTGCTCAAATAGCTACTTTTTACCTTATTATCTAATAATTTTGGAACATTTTTAGGATTAGGTAAATAAGTAACATAAATCCATTCACATTTATATTTACATATCTTTGCAGGGATGCTGCCTACGAGTGTGTATCGTTAGACCCGTAATCCTTTTAAATCTTCTCCAAGAAAATTAACCCTTCTTGCCAGCAGCATCGGTGAAGGGCTATCTCTTCCGTATTGTTTTCTTTAAGGCCCAAAAATACATATCTTATACATTTTAAGGCCCGTACTTAGTTACCCTGCGATACATACCTTCAAATGTATAAGATGTGTACTTTTAGGCCTTAAAGAAAATAATACGGGAGAGATAGCCCTTGAATGCTACTGCTGGCAAAGGGTCAATTTTCTTGGAAAAGATTTGAAAGGATTAGGATTAAGCGGGCGGATTAGTACTCACCGCTGCCTACTTTGTGTATGCTTATGTCCACCTCAACCCAAGAAAACTACTTAGCGTAGGTTATAGTAACAGTCTTAGCCCTTAGTTTGTGCTTATAGTTTTTTATGCTTTGTAGAGATTAAACAGGAAATGTTTGAATATGATAATGTGCTATGGAAAAGTACTCGATACTTGTTTTCATAAATGTTCTAGGAATAAACGCTTTAATATCTACAAATATGCTTTAAAGACAACTGCACGGAAGGGATAGCCCTTGAGGACTGTTGCTGGTAATAAAGGGCTAATTTTCCTGGAAAAGATTTGGAAGGATTATGTAAATTATAACTAACAGTGTTCTATTCACTTGGCAAGAAAATTGATGTTCTAGGAACCGTTAATAGAAGTAAAGGAGTTTGTAGTAAAATAAATTTATTTTTTAACATTGTAAATATGTAGGAATTTTTTACCCAAAATTATTTCTATTTTCCATTTTAGCATGGCATGGCTGCTAACTTAAACATGTTTTTTTGACAAAAATTGGTGATGTTAATAACGAAATCATGACATACTTAAGTATGCCTACATAGCCCACCTATGGATGGCTGGCGACAAGCTAAGTTTCACGAACGTGTTAATAGTCATGTCAGCACATTTAAAATCGTTTCTGTAATATTGCGTATCTGTAGTTACATGCCGGATTGTTTTTCCATTTCTGATCTGGGACCTAGCACTCTATATAAAGTAGATAATATGGAATATCGCATAATTAGCAAGATACTTGAATATACAATTGAATCGCTTGAGTTAAGCATATGAACAATTTTTGCAGAGAAGGCTATTATAAATTGCAATAGAATGTTAGATTAATATCGTTTAATTATAATGTCATTGTATTGTCTACTCCACTCTACTCTTTTACTCATATTATGAACAAAGAACAAGCGTAGAGTGATAGAAAAATAAAACATAATAATATATATTATATGAAGAGATGAATAATATTATATAGTATCATATCATCCAGAGTCCCTACTTGACTTCACAAATAGAAAACGTTCTAGCAGTTGGCATTGGCAGACTCCACAGCGTTGTATTAATCATCCTTTCAGTTCAACTCTTATTTTATTACATACATAATATATAATACACAATACTGAGAATACAGGCAGTCCGTTTATCTACAAGACGCAAGTGAGACATCAGCAAATATATATTGAACTCCTCCATTCACGTGGTGCATTTTAAGTCAAAGGTCAATTTGTTTTGTTCAGTCAACTACTTCGCCGAACTTTTGCATTTATACCTACACTTATATCTGTACATACCAGAACGATAACCAGACTAACATACCTCTATCCTGTGCGTTGGTTGACAACTAAACACTTATAGATATAATTATTGGTACATATTATGTGTAATATTTATATTAGACAAGAAAGAAGCTGACGGTACACTTGAAAACTATTATAGGTTGTTGTAGGCTTAGGTACTCCAGCCTGCTTTTTTACTTGTATCTGTATTCTGGTTCTGACTTACGCAAACTATTGGTGAGGTTCTTTAGTGTAATTCCATTTACTGTGCATGTTTACCATTTTCAGTTGCTCTGAGACAGCAATCACACATTTCTTTCATAAGTTTGAGAACAATCCACAAAAAACTTTATTCTGATTTAGAGTTGGGCAAGTATCAGTTTTAAAAGCTATCGGTTTCTTTTACCCGGGTTTTAAAAAGCGTCATTGACCAGATCACGATGAAGAACTACGCTTTCATGATAGTACTTCTCTTTGGACTGATCCACGTTTCCACGCAACAGGACACTCCAAAATTAGCCAGTTGTAAGATTCTTAATTTAACTTAACATTACCTTACATTTATTAACTGATGTAGCTCAGAATTCCTTTCAAGATATTTTGAATATGAATAATGATAAACCTACTTTTCTGTAGGCAATGGTGGGTTGAAGAACGCTGAAACGGAGAAGATAATGGATTTAAACTCACTGAAAGCTAATGATGTCTGTTATAAAATCATCTCGGAACAAATCCATGCTGAGCTGAGCGCCTCTATTTCATACCTGGCAATGGTTGGTTTTTATTATTTGAAACTCTAATTTTGGGACTCTCTTTATGCATAATTGCATTCTTCTAATCGTACACAAACAATCATCCTGATATAGTATAGCTTTCTTCTATCTCTATGAAATATCATTGTGAGATGCGGCTTGTACAATGGTACAACTCTACGTTCTTTTGGAGTTTGTCTTACAACTTTATTTCTTTTTAGGGAGCCCATTTCAGCAAAGCAGAGTTTTACCGACCTGCAGTGGCCAAGTTTTTCCTGGACAGCGCCGATGAAGAGAGAGGACATGCCAAGCAAATGATTGAGTACATGTTACACAGAGGTGGTGCTATTGAGGAAACAATCAGGTACATGAACGAGTTGGTGAGTTTGTAAAATACTTCAATCACTTTTGATTACCAATTTCCAGGTCAAAAAAAGAAAATATGTTCCCATTCGTATGAATTTTTTGCATCATTTCAGAAACCAGCAAAAGTAGCGTGGACTGATATCAAAGAAGCTTTTAAAGACGCTTTCGCATTGGAACAGAGTGTGACAACAAAAATTGTTACTATCATTGAGAAATGCGAAAAGGATTATCACGTGAGTGATAATAATAATATATACGTATCATAATAATACAATATATACATATAGTCATGTCATAATGGGTATTTAGTTAATTGCACTTTGGACTATTTAATTTAAATTGCAACGACTGAATTATTTTTCAGGGTGCTGATCATTTCACTGGACAATTCTTGGACGAGCAACACGATGGACTTAGGAAACTAAGTGGTCACATTGCAACTCTTGAAACCATGAGTCTGCATCATGGACCTTTGGCAGATATTATGTTTGATAAACAGTTTCCTGAGCCAGCTGCTCCAGCTCTATAAAATATATCCTCCAATACATTTATTGCTACAACTAATACATTAATTTCGATATATATATATATAATGTAACTATTATGATATACTATGACCATGTTGGTGCGTGTGATAGGATTGCCAATTTGACCTTGTTTTATGAACGTATTGAATAAAGACAAAATTTTAAATATTTGCTGATTATTTGGGAACTTTTTCGTTCGTTATTATGCTACATATTTGTACACATATAATGTCAACTATTAACCTTAAGGTTTTCAATCGAACTAATTAAGGCTAATAATGTCTACGAATAGTTAACATTACAGGGAAGATACATTATAGTAAGTCTACCCTCCGCCTGAACATTTCTGAGATTACTTAACTTTGGTATATCAAACATGCTATAATAATATCCAATTTGTCATGTTTCTATTTTATTACTGAATCTTGCATTTAATTTTTTCTACTAAAGAAATTCTGAAACTGGAAAATAAATTAGAACACAAAATTTACACAATATCCGTGAAATTTCAAAATTTCTCGGCGTTTACAAGCGGGCATTTTATGTTGTGCTGCCAAGGGAAACTACTTAGGTAATTGTAATCACGGACATTTATAGGAATACAATATAAAATTGTAAATTGCAGGTACTTCAGGTATATATTATGAAATGCAAGTTTACTAGTGCCAAATAAGTAATGAATCTGCAATACATCGACAAACGATTCCGTTTTTTTTTCTATTTTATTCTCTAATTTTGGATGATCAACCATTTTATGAGTCATTTCAGCTTCAAAGAAGTGTGTAATATCAAATAGATTATGCTTGGCCAATGTGCATCATCACTATACTTACTTAAAATTTAGATTATATCTGTTAGTACCAACAATATAAATGTGACTCAGGAATTTTACGACAATAATTACAAACTGGTTAAATTTAGTGTTCAAATTAGCTAAAAAATATATTAAAGTTTTGAATTTAGTTGTGTAAAATCGAGTCCAAGTTGAGGTCGGAAAGAATTGAGAGGTTTCCCAATGGCATACAAACCTTGTCCCTTTTTCCATTCTTCGACGTTTATTATCTGGTGCTATAAAACAATAATTTTTTAAATTTTAATTTGCTATTGCCAAGTAGATATTTCACTAACTGCTTATTATCATTATTATGTACCTGCGGTTGTGCAGGCTTAGGGAAATTCTTGAGTTCATCCAAGTCTTCCTGCTTGTCCATCCACTTATTTTTCGAGATAACGTACACACTCAATTTCTTCTTTGCGTCTGAATCAGCTGCGACAAATCTCTGCATACAGAAAATATACTTGCATTAATTTGCCATTAAACTGATATTTCTGTAAACTTTTAAATAGCAAAATATTACCTCGAAATATTCAATGATGTCCGGCAAAGTTACCGACTCCAGCTCCTTTAGCTCAACATTTTGACGATCAAAATTGTACTGTTGCGACGATACTTCATTCCATATAAGATTTGCTCGATCACTTAGCTTCTTTGGTTTCTCCGATTTTCGTACATACAACGAGTTTCTCAATACCAAAAATTCTTCCTCGGACATATTTTTAAGCACTTTCTGAATAAATAGAGAAAACGTTTGAAATGATTCCATTGAAAATGGAAACTAAGAAATAGTTATTTATAGCAACTCCACCAAGACTTACTTCGAAATTTCGCAAGAAATCCTCAATGCGAGTTTCCAGGAATGGGGGATGTCTATCACTTTGAACAACGACAGTCATGCCTTGACTCCCACTGGCTCGACGGACATTTGTATATACAATATATCCTAACTGTTCTTGAGTCCTCAGTTGGTGAAAACATGGCTCCGTGCAAATATGTTCCACTAATTCCAAAAGGACATTTTCGCGATCGCTTTGTAACCCTGTTTGGAACAAGACCGCTGCACACGAACTTAAGTGAGTGGGATGTTGCTTGCAATACACATAATTTAAACCTGAAAACAACAGTGGTTGTAATTTCATAAAATGCAGGTAGGCATGGATGTAACATTTAATATTTCCAAACATACTGTGTCACTATTACCTGGTTGCAAATTTACTTCTCGTATTCTCTTTGATTGGGCAGGGAGCAGAATTTGAGAACCTTTTTGAGTAAACATGGACTCAACATCAGTAACAAGGGATTCAGTCTCCTAAAGAACAGCAATATTCAATTTTAATCATCATAATTAGCGTAATTAATACTCAATATTCCAAGTCACAGTATTATGCGATACCTTGTAATTCAAGTTCCCACAAGCAACCCATTCTAATTTTGTTTTGGATACAAATTCTTCTGCGAAAGACATCAATGCCTCATAAGTGGCACCTATTAGAAACGAACATATTAATTTAGCACATGACATAACATTAATATCTTCAGATTAAAGAAAACCACGACCTTCCATGGATTCAATCAACTCCTCGTTGGACCAACGCTTTTCACGTAGAAGATATGTTAAATAGTAGCTGGCATGAAGGTATGGCTGCTCATTTTCCCAATTTTTGAGCCCACGGGTGTAGTATTCCTTTAAAACCTCAAATCTTTTGGGATCAGGCTTGAAACTTAAAATTCGGTCCATTACTTTTTTCAATAGTATGGGCAATTTGTGGTCATATCCAGCTACACTTATCTGAAAATAAGTTATATAATGTGAAAATATTTTATTTAAATATTGCGTGCCCCCGTACATTGTAATTGACTTTCTGCCCTCTATTACATACGTTTCATGTAATTAATATTAAAAATGAAAGCAAAATTTATTTATTGTGCCACGTACCTCCAAGCCATGGACTGTATCTACTACATTATAATGAAGACCAGCGACGCTTGCAGCGTAAGAATATTCAGTTAGCATATCTTTGACACAACTCGCGAATAAATTGTTCAAATTTGCGTACAGGGGATCCAAAAGGGGAAGATGGCTATAAAACAATAAATACGTCAGTACTAACAGCTGCAACATTCAAATTAATACAAAATGGTAGACATGGAGCAAAAGCTAAATATTGTTATATATATCAATTACGAAAAGTTATTGCAAATTGTAAATTGTATATTTATGTTCTGCTGATCATATTTGTAGAATATGATGTGATGAGCTATTTTGAAAAGATTCTTTATTGCATTATTTTAATAAATATGTTTTAGTAAAGATACTATCGACGAATGCTTGGGGTCTGGTAACTTTGTACGAATATTCCACAAGTGCGAAAACGAGCCTTATGACTCCTTACCACAGATATATAAGTAATACCTATACATATACTAGATCCAGCCAGGAACCTCATATTCAGGTAAAATTGAGGAAG